>JAIPRK010001070.1:7357-99095 GCA_025469195.1 Chaitophorus viminalis
CTGTAATGTATTTTATTTTGAAAAAAATACAGCTTGATGAAAGCGAAATATTTTAAAAATGAAAGTATAATATGTTAAGAAAATACTAATTTAAGCATTTTGAAAAAGTTTCAAGTTTTTATGACTTGACTATTTTATTTATACTGTAATGTATTTTATTTTGAAAAAAATACAGCTTGATGAAAGCGAAATATTTTAAAAATGAAAGTATAATATGTTAAGAAAATACTAATTTAAGCATTTTGAAAAAGTTTCAAGTTTTTATGACTTATACTTTTTGAATAATAATAAATATCTAAAATCGTTTGTATATAAATCGTTACTAAATTTCAGGCATTTATAAAAATGTATTCTAATATTACCTTAGTTTTTCTCATAGTTACTTGACGAAAAATTTATGGATAACCTTGTGTTAAAGTTTTTAATCTTACGTATAAGTACCAAAAACTTGATGAGCTTTCAATTAAAAATAAATAACACTTAAATTATCACAATTTTGAAATATTTTGAAAACAATTTTACTTTCAGTGTTTATAAAAAAAAACTGTGATAAACTCAGTGGCGCACCCAGGGGGGCTTTGGGGCTAAAGCCCCTCTCCCAAATATATATTTTTCACTAAATTATACAATATTATAGCATATTTTCACTAATATAGTACTACAATGATGATTAATTAAACATATAATAATAATAGTAAAAAAATTACCATTTATAATTTGTGATGATTATTAACTTGTGTGTAAAGAAAATAGGAAAATGTTTAAGCCCCCCCCCCCAAACAAAAATCCTGGTTGCGCGCCTGAATGAACTTCAAATTTTTTCAACTGTAAGTCTTAAAACTTATAATAAACCTTTCCAACTATCAATAAATAACTCAAAAGAATAAAATACTTCAAAAACCCATGTATAGATTATGTTTTTATAAACATTTGTTGAATTTACAGTTTTTTGTTTTTGAGTTCAAGCCGAATAAAAAAAAACGATTTTGTCAAAAAGTGGTTTAGCATAAAAATACTCGTTTTTCCGTTAATTTTTTTATATTTTCCTTCTACTTTTGAAAACGATTGATAATATTTTACTTTTTACCCCAAAGTACCAATTAGATTCCCTTCTCTTTCAAAAAAGTTGTTTAAGTCGAAATTGAAAGAACTATTACCGTTCCAAAACGTAAAAATAGACACAAAAAAAAAAAAAATTAAAAATTAAAAAAAAATACATTTTTCTAAAATCATCTATTTATTACTCCATTTAGAATCTACAAGAAATTAAATTTATTAATAAACATTTAATAATCATAAAAGTGACTCTAATTGTCTCAAATGCATAAAGAGTAAATGATATTATCAGTATAATGCAATATTAATTTATTAAATATTTGCTTTATTCCTGATGAAAATTATCAAAAGAATTATTAATATCATAAAATATTATAGTCTTTATTGTTATTTATATAATATACTTATAAATCGCACATGAATTACACTTAATACTTCATTATTTGATACAAAAACCAATATGCATTCAAAATCAAATCATTTAGTTTCCATTGTGGATCATTGTAGAGTAGCCGTTCTCCACCCGTCATTAAAAAATAATAGTATTGCTAAATAAAATTTGTGAAGACCATCATTCAATTATTAAGTCGGTGTCTGTATAAATAAAAATCAAACACTATTTTTACGTAAATGTCTCTTTTTAGAATAAGGTGCAATTTATACATTGTAAATACAATAAGTATTTAGTATAACAAAAAATAATTAACTTTCCACTCGAATTTAATTTATTTATAAAATATTTACGATTATAATATTTATTATGAATTCTAGAAATTACTTATTGATTTTTTATGGCTAGGTACTTTACTTGCATGCTTAGGTCGAAAATAATTTACTCACCTTATTTCCAACGTCCAATATATTTCGTACATTCTGTGACATCCCGTGATGTTCAATAGCCAATACTATCGTATTACATATAATACATGCCATAATAAACAACTCAAACAATGGATCTCTGACCACTTTGTGCAAACAGTTTTGAACTTTCAACCATGTCTGGTAGTCGATGCAATTCCTATTACAATTTGAGCAGTTCCGATCGACTAAATCATCTAAAAAATACACGTAATGATAATTATAAACGATATCTCAGTTATTAAAGTTGAATAATTGAATCAGTAGATATGGAAAGTTATACAAACACTTATAATACAACTATAATGTAATATTCATAAGCGGTCCTGATTTTTATGATATTTCCAGAAGTGTTATCTTAACCACATCATATGCTAAGCATTATACGAATTGGTAATACACAGATGAGATAAAAGTATACAGAGTCAATGTCAAGACAATAATACCAGTAGCATAATATTAATGCGCGAGAGAGAAAGAAAGAAAATAAATTAGAATAATAATGTATATTAGGAATTTAACAATAGTAACAAAATATTAACAACTTTAAATTATTTTAAGAAAAAAAAATAAATAAAAATAAAAAGAATACAAGTTTCAGTGAGGCTTGAATAAAGTTTTCAAGGTTAAATATTGAAGAGCATATCTTACCAAAATTAGGTAGTGCAAATTTTCCTTAAAAATAAAATATGTAATTATTTACGGTGGAATAAAAAAAATGTATAAATTTATTCTTACATAGGCTTATTATTGAGGATGATTATTACTTTTTAGTCGGTAGAGTAGTTAGGGTTGTGTGTTAGTGTGTTGGCGTATCGTGCTCGGGCGAGACTTAAAATCATATATCTTGGAGTTATAGATGCTAGTTGCAGCTCAACTGCAGTGTAGATTGGCTATCGAGGCTACATTAGTACGTTTAAATCAAAATCATGTACTTTATATTTTATACAAGATAATAAATAATACAAAAAGGATGCTTATAAAATGTTAGATAAATTTAATGAAGTTTTCGTTGAAAAAAAGAAAAATTAATCAGTGAAATACTTTATGAATACCTACTATAAGACGTTGTGTGAAGCAAAAAAGTGTATTGATTCGACATTGAAACTTTTTTTCTGTGAATTGACCATTGAAGAGTAAATATGCACCATGTTATATAGATTTTAAAGAGATTAACACAATTGAATTAGAAGGTTATTTTTCTATCTTTTTAAAATTGAAGTAACGTATTATTCAAATTTAGAATACAGAACCATATACCTAAGAAAATGTTACCAAAATTTTTGTTTGGTATGTCCATTATTTGCGTTGTCAGTCAGTTATCTCGATGAAGGGGCGCTGGACTGGAAAAGGTTACGAACCACTGTTCTACACTGACCTCCATTCATATTTGTTTACTTTTTTTAGAGTGATGATTTATTATTTCTTTCAAATTTAAAGAATAATAAAATTTACATAATAATGAATTATATTTTTTCTATGGATATTCTGTTGAATTATAATTAATACAATTTTGTTTAATTCTTTTACAAAGAAATGTTTATTAAATCAAAAATATTATTACTATTTATTTATTTGTCGTAATAATATCTACATTTAATATAAGAAAAAAATATGTTAAGGGATATGAAATATATTATTTGAAAATAAAATATCAATAACGTCCACAGTACTTATCTGAAAATATTTTACTTTGAAATGATTCATAACTAATTGCTTAATACAATAATGACAGTTCAATTATATAAAATAATAATTTTTACAAAGGTTGATTTATATAGCTGGTATAAAATCGTATACACATTTTTTAAATAATTTTACTATATTAATATTTCAAAAAAACATTGAAAACAATTGAGTAAATATATTAAATATTATATAAATCGTATTTATGTAAATGTCACATATTGGTCGCTAAATCACGATTTTCATAAAATAGATAAAACTTTATATAAAACTTTTTGGTTTTTATAATACATTTCAATTTAAATGGAATATAACCTACTTTTAAATTATATTTCATGCTAACTAAATCATAATCAATATAATTTATTATTGTAAAATTAAAATTGATATTCAAGCTTTTGAACCATCATAATTTCGTAAAGGAATTACCAAGTGTGCTTATAATAAATAATTGGTCGATTAATTATATTTTACTTTTTAGTAAAGGCTAAAAAGTATATTTGGGAATTATTATAATATTTTCATGTTAAATCGAATTTATTTTAGTCCTATTTAAATTAAATTATTTCTTAAGAATATGATTAAAATGGCTACATAAATATGACACTTAAATAATTGTTATCATTTTTAATCTAATACTTAAGATAGATATTTTAAATTTATGATGATTTTCTGATCTGATAAATAATACATGTAAATATATACATTATAATAATACGTGCAAGATACATTAAATAATCTAATTTTTTTTTTTAAAAATAAAGAGGATCTAAAAATTTAAATAACAGCATTACAACATTTTTATTTTTATTATTTATACAATCTATAAAAAATAAGTAAACAATGAGTGGAAGTGGTGTAAATGAATGTACACCATTGGTGGTACTTCAGCCATAATTTAAATGATTTTAAGAATTAAAAAATGAAAAATGGATCAAATAAAAATTGATTTTCTTTATTCATAAATATAAATCAGTTCGTTGTATGAATTAATATTATCGGTTAAACAAATATTTATATTAAACGACCGAGAGATTTAACACGAAGATAATACTTAATAACAAACAGACACGTTTATTTATCCTGAACTGTGTGTTTAATTATGTATAATTATACATAGCGAAATATCTTAAGACGTTGATATTAATTTTTAAGCAAATAATGTATTAGTTTTACAATAGTGATTTTTTTTATATTTTTAACTAATATAACTAAAATATCATAAAAAATTGGACCAAATTTTATTTATGATTGCTCAAAACATGTAAATATTTATAATAATGAAATAGCACATGCCCAGAATTTATATTTTAAAATCGTCATTGTATAAACAAATTACATAATGCATTAATGTATTTTAGAATTGAAACATATTTTTACAAGTAAATATTATTTTGTATCGTTTAAGTGAATTTAAACTATTTACGGTCAATTCATCACCAATGACCAAATGACATAACGCAAAACGCAGTTATATACTATTATTGTCGTGCGAGTGTATCTTTTATAGTTCAACAAAGAGGTCTCGCAGACTATTATTTTCCAAGCTATTAGGGTTTTAGAGGCGGTAGGGAGTTAATACCGTTATTAATGTACACATACCAATAACCACCACCTGAGACACGTACTCGGCCTCGCTGTTGCGACCAAATGGTTTTGTTTTCAGCCCATTGCATTTGATCACTTTTATGCTTTTGGATACGGCTAAACTGTTATCGTTGGTTGAATTCTAAACACAATATTTTACTTCATATTAAACGTTGAAAACATATAAAGAAAATGTAATAATTATAGTTCAGATAAATTCAAGTAGACAACAACAATTTGCACAATTTTCGGATACTTGTAAACAATTTAAAGTGTTATAAATACTAAATTGATAATTAAAAGAATTTAAAATAGCATTACTAATAATATGGAACTTAATTATATATTTTTTATATTTGCTCAACAGTTATAATAATATATATTATCTGTACAGATACATTATCAATTTTATTATTAGAAATTATTGTTAAACTGAATCGTAAATTCTATAACAGAAATAAAAAAAAATAACCCGGTGGGGACTCACTCTGCTATACGGTATGGGATGGGGTGGATCTCGTTCATAGGATAAGTTATTATAAAGGATGTATTAAATTTGAATGCAATACTAAGTATCATTGCTACGAAAAACGATTTTGAACGGAGATGATTTGTAAGTCTAAAATAGGTATATATATACAATGCATTTAAATAATTTTTGAATGATAGTAAGAATAACTTTTGGGGAATCTTCTATTAAATATTCAAGTATTTTGTCTCAGCAAAATTTTCTTTATCAACAATGATAAAAAAATTGAATATTTCAAATTCATATAAATTGCTTAAAAATTAGTAAAATATTTTAAAAATAAATCACTTAAAGAAAATTCAGATCTAAACATCTAAACAACTGGCAAATGCTTTAAGTTTCTACAACTTATACTATTTGAATAATAATAAATATTTAAATTCATTTGAGAATAAATTGTTATTTTATATAATTTCGTAAAAATTTAAATTTCAGAGGATCATGACAATTTTTTTTATTAATTTTGAAGAAAAACTTATAAATGACTTTATGTTAAAATTTCGAACCTTAAGTATACTAAAAACATTATGAATTTTGAACTACGAAAAAACTTGCAAATCATCGTGATTTTGACTAAAGTTCATAACAATTTGAACTTTAAGGGCTTATAAAATGAAAATTATGTTATACGATTTTTGATTGTTTTTAATGGTAGAAGTTACAATTTATAATAAACCATGTATTAAATTATCATGATTTTTTAGACTGTAAAAAGTATTAAAAAAAATCGAAAATTTAAATTGTCTATAAGTAGGTCTAAAAACGTAAAATTATTTCGTATAATTAACCATGTATAAAAAACATGCTAATATAAATATTTGGTAAAAATTTCAAGTATTTATGGTTTTTGTTTTTGAGTTTTTGAGTATTTTAAAAATTGTATTTAGTCAAAAAGTGGTTTTGTCTAAAAGTTCCTAATTTTTTTATTATTTTTCCCGATGCTATTGAAAATTATTGAAATTTTTTTTTTGACCATCCAAAGTAGCAATAAGTTTCATTTTCTTTTCAGAAAAGTTGCTACATAAGGAAATCAAAGCATTTTTACTTCTCCAAAACGTGACGAAAGATACACAAAAAAAAAAAAAAAATTAATAGAAAAAAATATACACATCATTGAAAATTCAATACATTCATCACTCCGTTCAGAATCTAAAATATACGATACTATTACGCTTTATATAATATACAATTGCAAAGTGTTCAAAATAAAAGTTTGTCCATAACTTGAAATAATTGATTTTAAAATTTTACTTATACCTATATAATTGTATAGATTGGGTGAAATTTATTATACTTAAATATTTTACGATTATTGAATACCAAGTTATTTATAAGATATAATGGTATAATTTTAAAAGTATTGTGATTTTGGATGAGACTATTTTTAACAACTAAACGCAATCGTCTACACTTGTAAAATTACAAAATATATATTTCTGTGTTTCATAAACTCAACTTAATAATCAATTGTATGGGCAATATTTCGATGTAAAAATAAGTACATAAATTATCGATTATTATAATTTCGTTTTAGATTTTACGGGAAATCAAATGTTCATAACAAAGATTTATAGGGTGTAAAAATCAGAAAATTGCGTGTTACGTAAAATACGTAATATAATATGTATTATTCTGACATTTTGACCTTATTTTAAATACACACGAACCAAGTATTTCTGTAAAACCTTTAATTTTAACATTTTTTGTTTAACTTTCAGTTTTTATTCAGTAAATATAATTTCAAAAATTTTCACAAGTGTTTTTTTTTATTATTATTTCTAATACTGATTACTTGTGGTAACTGATGGTATACGCATTGCTGTGGTTGCGGTGAAGTGTGATGGGATTGTGATTGCGATGTCGCTTCTCCATCATCATGATCATCCACTACACCAGAATCGTCCAGTGATGAATCCCTGTTGTTCCCTTCACTAGTGTTTGCACTGCCTTGTCTACTACCCAGTAACCACCGTTCTCTACCTGAATTAAAATAATGTTATTGTTGAACAATTCAAATGAAAACATTTAAAAATGTCAATACTATATAAATTAATTAAATACCTACATACAGTTATAAAATATTAATTATAATCATTAAACGATTAAGTAATATAATTTTAAAATGAAATTAAAGTATTTCCTAAGTTTATATTTCTACCCTAGTTATATTACTACCTACTGTAATATATTATTTGAATTTTATCCATCCGTTTTTTACTAAACAGTTTTTTTATTATACTATAGACTAGTTCATTATGGTATAAAAATAATTTTTCAAGTGTTTTTACAAATACTCAAATATACGTATACCTATTTTATTAAATTTTTTTTATCTTTAAGGTTAATTAAATTAAACTTTATATCAGATACATGAAAATTATTTCCTCTAATAATAGTATTTGAAATGTGCACAACGTTTAATTTGCATTATCTCTAAAATTAACAAGAGAAAAGTGAAATTACTCGGAATTTTCAATTTATTTACCTTGAAGCACTTTCATGAGTTTAAAGTTTTAACTCAAATAAAAAATTCAATTGTTTTTCCATTAAAAAAAATTCTTTTTAAACGTTTATTTGCCACTAAGATACAATAATTTTTCTCATTATTAATGTGAAATTAAAAATATATCTCCCATATGACTATATAATTTTTCATATAACTCATAATATAAACCTAACTATTGAAATACATATTAATTCATATAAAATTAATTTTTTTTTTGTCATTTAATAAATCCTATAAAAATATAAGGGATAATTGTATATCTTATATAGGTATTAAAAATAAACAGATCACAGATACCTACTCTAAAATTACAGTTTGGCTCACTTCACAAAAAACACATTGTGAAATTCAATCTATCATAGGGATTGTCAACTTCACAGCAATGATAAATCGTTAAAATTTGAAAGTTCTGAGATCAAATTTACGAATCATGTATCTATAGAATCCATGCAATAGCGATAATAAAATGTTAATCAAACTTTAAGTTCCAGCAATAAAATTGGAGATTAGCATACATATATTAAGTTTTGATAGCTTATAATTTTGAAATGTGTACCTATATCATCATTACTCTGAACAATAGGTCATTGTGAAATATCATATAAAGACAATTATCAATAACTGTAAACCGCATACAATAGGTATTTTAGAATGATCACTAATTAAAAAAGTTTCTAAGGCTTTAAAGAAAATATAATAAATGTAGAAATACTGTTATAGTTCAGAGTATTTATTTGGTTACTTAAATAACTTTATAATTAATAATACACTAATCATAATAAAGAAGAAATTTTAATATTTATTTTAGATATGAAATATTAATCGAAACTTAAAGAAACATTAATATTGATGCTACCATTAATTATAATATTAATAGTATAGTATTAATAAGCAAACAATTTAATCATTCAATGGCATTGTATATAATTATTTAATAGCTTCAATCTTTAATTTTCTGAAATAGCTTAATTAAATAAAATTCATAATATTCAATGTAATATTTTATCTGATTCAGAAGTTCATTTTGAAATATTTTGTTTGATAAGATATTTTTATTATTTTAAAAGAATTATAAAAATATTTTCAAAATATGCAATCATATTTTGTTTAGGGAAGAATTCAGTTGTAATTAAATAAAAATTTCTTTACTTGGTAAAATAATTTATTAATCATGATAAGAATGTTTAAGAGAATGTATTATCACTGCAGTTTATATACAGAAAATAAATCAAATACTTGATACGAAATTATTTTAATTGTAATAACTGATGAAAAATCTCAAATATGATTTTCAAATCAATTTAACTTTCCAGCTATAACATAAATATTTTATAAATTTTATAAATGATTTTAACTTTAATTTTTATTAAAACTTAAATAAAATTTAGCATAAAATCATTCGTATAAACCAGTCATGGCATTGGCGTGACTGTACTGTATATATAATTATATTGTACTTTTAAAATCGTTTACATTATGAAATAACAGTTAAATTATTATTAAAATACAGTTGAGATTTTTAGATTAATAGTGAATCGAAGCATTTAATGAATGCCACATCCCTATGTGATTATTTTGTAATTCAGCAGAGCTGGTAATTACTCCCAAGGGAATCCTTAGGATTATGACATTATGTTAATTAGCATTTATTTACATGATATAGTCAATCATATGCTGATCACTCCACTAAAGAACAAACGATAAAAACTTATTGACAAAATATACAGGTACATTTTTTAATAACATTCAGTATTAAGATCAGTCATACCTTAATTCCATCAATAATCATACAATTATTACAATTCAAACTAGAAAAAAAAATTAAAAAAACAAGAGAACACGAGAATTCGTTCTGCTCTATGCTGCATGAAATGGACCTTGGACTTAGAGTAGTTCATTATAATGGATGTGTTAAATTTTATCACAATGGTAGATATCTTAATAATACGAGTATATTATACGAAAAATTATAATGATTGGAGATAATCAGTTGATCTAGATTCGAGAATGTGTATAATATTATATTACACCAATATTTGTTCTTCAAACGCTTATAAAAAATAATTGTGACCATGCATTTTAATAATTTTTGAATTAAATGATAATGAGAACATTAAATTAGTGTTAAGTATTTTGTAAAAAAAATTACAAAATAAGTATAAAAAAAATAAATAAAAATATAAAAACCTTCAACTGCCTATAGATAGCTTAAAAATTAGTAAAATATTTCGAAAAAAAATGACAATTAAAACAACTGGTAAATTTTTTTTATTTTTTTCGACTTAAACTTTTTGAATAATAACAAATATCTAAAATTGTTTGGGAATGAATCGTTATTTTACGCAATTTCGTAAAAATGTATTCAAAAATTCTGTTAAGACTTTTTTTAATAGATATGCGAATACAACCTTATGGATAACCTAGTATTAAAATTTTAACTATAAAATAACTTGCAAATTTTTGCAAGCTTGATAAATTTCGTAAAAAGTTGAACTTTTGGTACTTATAAAGGAAAATGATGACTAATTTTTAATTGCCATAAGTACAACTTATAATAATTAACGTCGTCCAGTGAAAACAATGTAATGTGGACCTTTATAAAACAGAAAATTATCCAATACGGAACTTTTCTTTGTTCTTTGGTCCCGGTATATTCCTAAATTTATGTACGGACATTCAACCTCAATAAAACGGAAATTTCCTAACCACGTAAACTGAACTATTTTGTAAGTTCCGTACGAGTAAAAACCTTGCAAAACCGGAAATATGACACGCGACACATTACATTGATGTAAGTATGTAGCCATGTAGTTACATCGTAAAACGATAAAAGATAAAACTACACTATATATTATTATACCAGTTGGGTCAATTTTCGGTTATCGTAATACTCGTATTAGCGATACAAACTTATCCCGTCTGTATGGCTGTAAAACAGTTATTCATCAAAAGTCTCACATTGAACAATTCGCTTGTACATACAAAGTGATGTCCATTCAAATACATATAAAAATGCGTAACAAAAGTATACGTGTCTAATATTGATTGAAAAGTAACAATTTATTGATATGAGGAAAAAAGACATTCAGTAAATAAATTACAAAACTTACCTAAATGTAGAAAAATTTGAGTATACGATACTCTTAATAATCAAAATAAAATTAAAGATGAATGACTTAATGTTTAAATTTTATTACCTACCTACCTACCTTCATATGTAATAATGTAATATGCAAATATTATTAACAATTTTGTAATTGAAAAATTTTATGAATCAGTAATCCAGAATTTTCCTGTTTTATTCAATAAACAGGAAAATAGCTTAAAATGGAATTTTTGGTTGGTCCTATGCTATTCCATATTAGACTATTATCACTATATTACATTTTTGTGATTTTTCAGATGGCTAAATTTTTTTATTGATATTACAAAAACATTACTTAGAAAAATCGAAAATTTCAACTGTCAATAAATAGCTCAAAAAAGTTAAAATACCTGAAAAACTTAAACTTATACAGAAAATGCTAGTATAAACATTTGGTGAGAATTTCATTTACGGGTTTTAATTTTTAATTTCAAGCAAAATGAAGAATTAATTTGTTAAAAATTGGTTTTGCGTAAGTTTATCTGTTTTCCGTTCCTTTTTGGGATTTTTCCTGACGCTTTTGAAAATTATTGAAGATTTTTTACTTTTGACACTATCTACTGACTTGTCCAATTACCAATTAAATTCACTATCCTTTAAGAAAAGTTTCTGAATAAGAAAATTGAAGCCTTTTCACTCAATTCCAAAATATGTTGTCATACACAGAAAAAAACACACATTATTGTGATCAATACATTCATCACTCCGTTCAGAATATAAAATGTATACTAACCGTTTATCTCATTACTTATATTCTGTACAATTAAAAATATCATTTAAATTCATTGAATTTATTCTATTTAATTTTACCATAGTATTATATGCGTTATTTAATACAGGATATTTTTTTTCAAACTATTTTCAAGTACTTCAAACGATTTATATCAGTACCATCTTTACATTATAAAAATTCTATAAAATACAACGTGGCAAAAAATATTTTCTCATCTTGAAGAATGATCTAAGGATGTATGATATAATTTACTAAAAATTGACGTAAACTATATTTACTTAAGATACCTGTTATCACACACGATAGAATTTTTTTGGTTTATTAATATTTTTGAAACTAAATTTACTATCACTAATGTCTCATCGCATTTAATAAAATATTAACTTTTTTATAAACCTTGATTATTCATTCACGTAAAATTATACTTTTCTATCCATAAAACACGATAATTTAAAAACTACAAAATATTAGTTTTTATTTTTCTTAGTACTAACTTGATCTTAATAACTTTACTTTATATTAGAAGTGTAAGGAACTCATTAAGAAAATATGACCGTTGATAGGTTTAAAGTACAATTTAAAATATTGCTTTATTGGAATATATTATTTATCCTTATGAAAAATCTGTTATCTAAAATATGAGTACGAATTAGGTTCTGACAAAGTAAAGTTTGATAAACTATATTTTATGCGAATGTATATAAATTAATATTAAACACGCACAATTAATATCAAAAAAAGTTTGAAATTATATATGTATTTAAAAATTCAAACTTAACATTTATTATAAGAACTGAAAAAGTTGTTTTAAGTTAAAGTTATTTTTCTGACACTGTTACACTTAATTAAGCTATCGATTTCTATATTTTTAACCAAGATTTAAAAATATTTTAACTTTTATATGTTTAATTGATTGTACATTTGAATAGTAACATTCATTCTTAACTAGTGTTAATTTAAAATTAATGAGAATAATTTTGTTTAAACATAGAATGATTTTTGAATACAAAATATATAATTAATAGATGAAATGTTATTATAGCCGAGTTTAATATGTTCTTAAAAGGTATGTTAGTTAAGAGAAATTGTTCGTTACATGGAAATTAAAAAATGCTATCAAAATAAATGTAAACTTTACATCTTAGTTGGTACTGTCGTACAAACATTACTGCATAAGCTAGCGATGTTACTTAACAATTACAAAGACGTCGAGGAAAATATTTAGATTCATTATTATAAAATAAATTAAAAACAAATGGTTTTAAAACTATATAACTGCAGTATATTCAGTCATTGATATTATGATGGTTTATTTTTATTTTTTTCCCTTATACAATCTACATTCATTTTCATGACACCTTTCACTGCCTCCACTTCATTTAATCTCATAACAGATCTGAACTATTTCAACCTATGCTCTCGTATTTCAATCGTAAATAAAGTATTCGAAAATAAATTAAAAAAGCATTCAATAGTAAATCAAGGACAGGTACCTTAGTTTTTCAAAAGAAACTTTTGTTGTAGAAGTGTCTAATAAAATTGTGTTTAGGTTCATGCTATTTTAAAATTTGCACGTTAATTATAACATAGAACGGCGTATTATATATATTAGCCCGATGACTCGATCACAAGATCAGTTATTATAGCAACACTTTATCTTTTAAACATACATGGGATGAAAGTGATATGTTGCAATAAGCAATTATATATTTTTAATTATGCTTAAATGAATTTATACTTGTCTACGAAAATATAACTGAAAATAAATTATTTAAATGATTAGATGGCAAGGAAAAATGTAGTAGTTCATATTTTAAGATTTTATAAAAATCACGGTCGTGAAATGTTTTAAATAAAAGTTTTTATATTTCTATAACAAAAAAAAAAAATAAAAATAATTACATTTATAAAAAACTGTTTGAAACAGAATAAACAAATTGTTTTTATATTTAAAAATGTTATATTAAACTCCGAGATAAAGTAATATTGTATTTGTTTTACAATAAAGTTTTTTTTTTCATTCCATAATTATGCGCTATACTCGTATACAACCAACTATTTAAAATTTTTTTTTCAGATTTCTGATTTACATAAATACGAAACACTAACCTTGTGGAGCGACTAGGGCACATGGTCGTAGAGTGTCTGCAGCTGATTTGGAGGCCACCGAAGTCGTATCGACGGCCACGGGTGGTGGTTCCGGTTGAGGTGGTGGGGTGGCCGGATGCGGAGAAGGCGCCTTGGGGAGGTCAGGTGACGGTAGGGGTGGTTTCCGATGTGGTGTCGAAAAACGACTTCCCCCCGAGTCCTCGCAATCGTCTGCCGAAGTGGTCGCACCACCACCGGCCAGGACCATGGACGCGTCCACCGCCGCCGTCTCTTCACCTTCCGCATTGGTCTCCGCGGCCGCTGGTCCTTCGTCCGTCCCATCATCGTCCGGCGCGCACGGCTGGTGTTCCTGGTGCTCCGGTTGCTGGTGCTGTTGGTGCTCCGGTTGCTGGTGATCCAATTGGGTTCGTTGTTGCGACAACGTCCGTCGTCTACGTGATTTTTTCCGTTTGCGCGTCACCGACGACAGCAGCACGCCCTTACGGCCGTCTACTCTCTTTTTCGCCTTGTTGTCTTTGCCCAACTGCTTGACAGGAATGCGGCTCGGGTCGAAGCTAAACGTCGATTCGTCTCGATAATCTGTCAAGTCTTTTCGCCTCTCCTGTGCAATAATGGAAACAGCAAAAGACAAAAAACAAAAAAAAAAAAAATAAGAATGAATAAATAAATAAGAAAAACATACATAAATATTTGTGCCTCTCAATTGCCGTACACACACACACACACACACACACACACACACACACACACACACACACACATTTTAATATCGATGATCACGACAATGTGGTTCTCTCGACGTATACGACGCATAATGTTATTGATTTTATTTACTTGTACTACAAACTTATTGTTTATTCTGAATAAAGTGCAGGTAGGAAGGGAATGGTGTTTGGGCTGCTTATTAAACGTGCACAAATTTATGTCGTGCGCTTTTAGAATACCGATAAGTTGTTGTATTGAACATTCAAAACATCAACGTTTAGTTGTTCGCTTTAATGTATTTTACATAATTTTAGTTGTGAAACCTAATATTAAAAATCAAATATTCCTCTGAAGTCGTACACTAAATAGTCTAAATGAAGTCCTAAGTCAGACGATAGACGTATTCAATTTTAAAGTGACGAATATTGAATTCTACAAATTACTGTGGATGGAATCATCACTAATTATTTATAAAATGCATTTCATACCAAAAATATTTATAGCAAGTATTCAGAAATATAATAAATGGGAAAACAAATATTAATAACATTTTGAAATTATTGCATATTGAAATTTATGAAAAAGGAAAAAATAAACGGTAGAATACAATGTTCTAAAAAAAAGTAATTGCATTTAGTATGATTTTAATCAATCAATATATAGTTGAATAAATTTACAATTTTTATATTTATTTTAACTTGTTAGATAAGAACTAGATTTTTACAGTTTTATAATTTTAGAAATCAAAAAATAATAAAATGTTTTATCACTATAAATGATATTTATTTGAATATAAAGATAGTTATTTATATTGTATAAAATTAATATTCATTTGGGTCATAAATTGTGTGTATTTCTATGCTACGCTGCCCATCAGGTTTATACTAGAGTGATTTATGTACTGAACAAAACTCTGTGACGTGACAGGTTAACATTGTTGACGTTAACAGATTTTAACTGGACAAAATATATTGAACACATTTTGATAAAAATTAATTTGTCGAAATGGGTTCTAAAATGTTAGAGACAAGTTTATAAAAAATATTTTACAGATAAATTACATAAAATAGTAATATAAATAATCTGTATTGAATTACCCATTATTAATGTTGACCAAAATAAAAATTAATAAAAAGAAAAACCTCCTAGAATATAACCTTGAAACTATTCAGGAAGTTAAATTTTTAATCCATAGAAAAGGTGCCTATATATAAATATTCTAAAGGAAGTTCTGAGGGTGTTGCCTACGGAGCTCATCCTTAATCAAATTACGCATGTCAATTATATTCATTACATCAAATTTACATATATTATTAGATATATATATTTATATGTTATATTTATTCAATCTGTACAAGTATAAATATTTCTATTTTAACAAAAACAAATGGGAATTCTATACTTAAAATATATATTATTTATGACAATATAACTGCAAAATAAGTTTCTATTAAAAAATAAAACATTAAGTATACATGGGAGAAATTATGAAATGTAGTTCGAACATTTTTTTATCACATACCACAATATAGAATCTCAAAATATATATTTTTACTGCAGTTAATATATCAAAATTCACTTGTATTAAATATCTATTAACGAGTTGTATAAATTAAAAATGTATACGAGCTGAAACTCGAATGAATTCGACATAAAAAGTTAGTAAATTGATTTATGATATATTATTTCTTTAAACATTCCTTTATTTTCATCAAGAACAACAAATTTAATGAGTACAATTGATAAATTTATCAAAATTAAATTTTGAAATTTTTCTAGTAGTATTATCGGTTTGTGATTTTTTATACCGAAACGTGAAATGAACACGTTGAGAATATATTCAAAGTCAAGTAAAAACTAAACCACGGAAGAAGGTAAGATAACGCTTATAAAATATGTTTCCGCTGTGGATTTGGAAGAAGAGAAGGCATAATACATTAATACGTAAGGCGTGATAGTTGAGTTGAGAAGAATATAATATTCATGTCGGTTTGTTTAGTTTATGACACGGCGCTTCGTGTAGGCATTTCTGCTACGGTGACGCACAGTTTAATATATTTTGCCTATATGCTGCTGCTTGACAATGAGGATTATAAATGCTTGTGCACGAGCATAACAAAATTAAGAACGGAAAACCGTTAGTGTTTATTTTTTTCACACTGTGTTCTTTACTTTGCTCTGACATTGCCTGCAGGGGTTATTTGTTTATATTTGATATACTTCCAACGAACTGTTCACAAAATCACAACAGTATACATATTTATCAATCGGTGAAATCGATTACATTTTATTTTTTAAAATTTGTTTATTCGATAGGTAACCATAAAAAAAAATCGTGTTTGCATAAGTACCTCTTGTGTGATTTCCGCTTCTTCTTCGTAGCTCAGGGCAACCACGGCCAACATTAAATTGATCAGGTAAAACGAACCAAAAAATACCACCACCGTAAAAAATATCACGCTCATTGGGCCACATGTCGCCAATACCTGCAACAACATTACCAATAAAACTGTAATCAATGTATAAAGTTTGCTAAAATAAAAAAAATGAAAATGAAAATAGAATATCTCGCATTCAGGGTATTTTCAATAGATGTGGTACTACAAAGGCGTGGAATGACCTAAATAATGTTCAACCAAGAAAACGGTTCTGTGTTTCACGTCTGCCTTTGCAAACCATGAACTATTCAATTTTCATTTTATTTATTTACGTTTTGAAAAGCAAGCAATATAATATTTCACTTGGAATCATCAATATAATACGTAATTAACAACAACTTTAGAATTTTTTCGATCATGGTTCGGTTTCATATTATTTTTACTTGAAAATGGAATTAATTTTTAAATTTAACAAACATTATAATATCATCGCAATACACATGTATTATTTTGATTACGAAAATTTTATTTTGTTTTACTGTTATAAATTTATAATCAAGTTATTATTGACTATAAAAATGTATTTAAAATGTTTACACTTTAATAATGAGTTTATTTATTTATTATAAAGAGCAATAATTTGAAATTTAAAGTTATAAATTTACTTTAATATTTTATCAACTATATCCTGTATTTAATTGAGATAATATATATCGATCAATAGATAGTATATATCGACTATTTTCTAATAGTATTTATAACATAAACAATATATATTCATATAATAAACCAATAAAGTTATGTACAATTATCAAATTATCCAAATGGATCTTTATATTTTATAAAAATAATTATAACTCTAACAAAATGAATAAATTCAGAATGTTTATGTTGATAAAATTTGAACTGATTTTGAATTTTGGAAACAACAAATTTAATAGTCATGATTAACTACTCCAATTTTAAATTTATATTAGAAAAAAAATTAAAAATAATCATTTGTTAAGATAAAATTAAAATTATAATACAATTCATTTTTGATATATTAATGTTATAGTTTAAATTTTTATGTATCGTAAAATATTTTTCGATAAATGCATAAAAGTCACAACGTAAATAATTAATTTGAAAAATATATTTTTTATTTTAAAAATATAATTACTTTTTGGACAGCAATAAAATGTAACACTTTATATTGTAATTGTATTTTTTTTCTACAACCATACTCATACAACACTTAACTTGTTGAAACCTTGAGTGTTAATGGTTATAAAACGTATTTCGACAGTTTTTACTGCGCAATAAAGCATGTAATTGATTGAATCACTTAAGTGTATTCACTAAGACCTTTTTGATATAATTCTGGCATCGTCCTTCCCTTACACAAGAGATAAATAATAAATGTAGTTTTGTGATATTATATTTTCATTGTAAACAAGATTTGGTGAAAAAATTGTGAACACACCTACACGCTTTTTTACATAAACTTATAGGTATAAACAGCGTATAAACGAGCCATGGAATTTTACCCGAATCACTTCAACATAATTTTACTAAACGTAAAACGCTACTTTTTTGTTTGTGAAATATATGTATTTACAAATATGTTAATAATATTAAAATGTTGAAACTATTTGAAAATATTAATATACTAATTTTGCATAAAAAAAAAAAAACTAAAGAAATGATTATTATGATTCAATATTTGAAAATATAAATATTATAATTACTAAATATTTCAATATAGGTTCAATCGTATTTATTCTAAAAGAATTTTATGCTTGTATATGTATTGTACACGCTAAAATAAAGCGAATAAGTTAAGCAAAATTTTCTCCTATGCAATGGATTGTCATTGTTTTGAAATTTAATAGCACCTTCAATATAATATAAATGTCAAGGACTTTTGCATACATAATATTTGAGCAGGGAACATATTTTCTGTAGGATGACCGAACAAAACTAAATGTTTGAGGATATTTGAAGTTATAGGGACTTAAATACACTATATATAATGCCATATAAGTAATGCCTCAAATGTGACTTTACCACTATTCAAAATATATACTATACACAATATGAGTACGATGCAAAGAAAATATCAATTGAAACAATTGATAAAAGTTTCAAGTTTCTACAACTTACACTTTTTGAATTATAACAAATATTTAAAACCGTTTAAGGATAAATCGTTATTTTATGAAATGTCGTTAAAATTTAAATTACAGAGGATCATAAAAATTTTTCCATGTTAGGCTGAAATTTTTATTAGTTTTGTAGAAAAACTTATGAATAATGTTAAAATGTTGAACCTTATGTATAAAGTTTATAATAGTATTAAACAATACTACAATAGAAATTATATTTAGTAAATTTTACTTACAATATTGTACACGTTTTCCCAATAGTCTAGTGTAATTAGCTGGAACGTAGTCAACATCGACCACAGGAAATTGTCGAAATTCGTATATCCATGATTGGGGTTAGGACCAACACCGATGCAAACGTAACCAACTGGGCAATGTCTGCAAATAAAGATAAAGGAACTGCCAATAAACTTAACTATAAACCAACTCAGTAATCTAATTCCGCTAAAACACGCTATCCATGAAATTACATTTTATACAAACAAAGATTCGTCTGATGAAAATATTTTATGATCATCAGCTGATATTAAATTATAATTGATGAATATATAAATTTTCATTTAATGTTGAATAAGTAACTCGTTTAACAACACAAACTATTATACTGAACTATTATAATTATTTAAATTTATTTAAATATGAATAATTATTCTAATGTGGAAATAATTTGTGTAAAATCTTTGAACAAAAGAACTAGGGTTACAAATGAATATGTAAATATTAAGTTATCTATTTATTTTATAAGTTAACAGAAATGATAATGGATACATTACCCAAGTTACAACGGCTGATTCATATAGTTATATCAATTGGTGAGAATAAAGTATAATCCATGTAAAAATGGGATTCTAAATTATTTTTAAAACCCTTTTATTAGGACGTGATTTTAAATTTTTAAAATAATTTTTATAAAAGCCAAAAACATTTGTCAGAAAATTAGAAATTCCAAATAATTTAATATTTTTCAAATATCGATTTAATTAGGGGATCATTTATTTTTCTGATTTACTCTTATACTCAAAGTATCTTGTTTGTACTTTTGTACTTTTCTTTATTTATTATAGTTAACATTATAACACATTTTATAATATTTTTATTTTTTTTTTTGTATAACTGTAATTTTGATATTTGTATTTTGACTATTATTACATTTTCTAATAATAGTTTATTATTCATGTTGAGAATTTATATTACTTTGAAAGCGGAATTGTGCCTGGTATGCGTAAAAAAATCATGTTCCCAAAGAAACCTATTTCCACCCTCTAACCGTTCGACTTGAACGATTAGTTTTATAATGGCACATTAAAAACCCCTGAAGTGAAATTGCGTGTACGAATCTTTGAAATATTTAATTTGCTTTTCTCACCTCGCCCCAGTTACGTTGCCGCACAACATTGGGTTGCCTTCGTCGTCCGACAGCCAGTTTTGCTCTTTATTTATCCATCTGAAATAAAAATAGTGTATAGAGGAGTTGGGTAAAAAATATGCACAGGTAACACAGAAAATTGAAACCCTAGAGATTAGAGTCCATAAATCGCCAACGGTACATTTTGCAGTTCATAAGTAGGAGGGTGCAAGATGTATTTGTATATATATATATATATATATATATAAATAGATAAATAATACATAATATGTAATATAGAGTAGTGTAGTACACATACATAACACCTACGAAAACGATACTCAAACAAAACAGATGGAGTTTATTAAAAGGGTTAGTGTGCAGAGAAAAATAATGTGTAAATAGTACTAGAACAAATAAGGATATTATGTTTGGCTATCATACATTCGCTTTTAGGCATTAGCTTACTCGAGAAACCGAGTTATTTGATATAACTATATATAACATATTATACATGATAAATGCTAAAATATACGTAAGTATAATGTTTACATTTATTTTTCATAAAATAAACAAAAAATCGGATGGCCACCACAATATTAGTAAAATTTAAATTCAAGTTGAAAGTAAAACTGTTCATAATCCCAGCACATTATTTGCATTTTAAATGTGTGTGAAGTTTTTAATTCAGATTTGAAATTCACTTTGTAGATTTTATTTTATTAAGTATTCTATTTCAGTTTTGTCTAAAACTGGAAAATAAAAAATTAAGTGTATTTTATTAAGCTCTTGCTCGAAAAGACATTTAATATAGTAAAATAGATGAACAAAAATATATTTCTAAACAATTTATTTTTGAGCTTTTCAATTAACACGTGTACAATAATCTTGTGTAAACAAGTTGAGCTTTTAGACCTAAAGGCCGATTTTCACCCTCGGTTAGTTGTTTAGTACACACAAGTAGTAAAGTGGTTCTTTTTCCTTGGGTTTCAAATTTATTTTGAGAATCTTTCATGTAATATACCATCTGGAAACAACTTATCTTCCATGGTTGCATTTTTTTTATTCTATGTACTTATAATAGTTTATAAGTACACAAGCTCATATACAGTATATTACCTTGTAATAATTTATTATATATCGGCAGTTTCATAAAGTAGACTTCATTTTAGTGACGGAATTTAAGTTTCATGATTACCTGCCCACCAAAAATTAGGCATATTCAATAAAATACTGTACACACTTTTGTAATAATACCTACTTACATACCTAAAATAGTCTACCATCCGCAGATACCACAGTTAAAAATATAATAGAAAATGTTGTTATTAATTTAAAGACTAAGTAAATGATTTTTATTTTATAATTTTTATATGTTTAGTTTCCAAACAAGCAATTAATGTTACAAATGATCAATAAATTAGCTTACATTTTTTTTTTTTAAATAATCTAAAACTAGAAAGAAATTATTACAGATATAATGGAAAATTAACTATTGACATTATTTAATTTATCTGATACTACAAGCACAATTTTTTTTTGTGTTACAACATTTAATTTGAATGCATTGACTATCTAACCTATAATTTATTGAACTAAAAGTAGATTCAAAAATATTCTCTACTATCTTTTTTTGAAAATCAATACAATCGTAGAAATAAAGTTTTGCTTCAAATTAAAAATATCCAATTATTTAGACTTTTAATCATATTACATATTTATGATTGTTCTAAATCGGTAACAAATTACTATTGATAAAATTAATTACATAAGTTGAAAATAAATATTTTTAATTGGCTCATACAGAGGTTATTATACCTTTGGGAATTAGTTATTTTCTTTGTTCTTGAAAAATATATATCTAAAAGAAAATGGTAACACAACAATTTTAATAACAAGATAAATTTGTTAATCTTATCATTGTTTACTTAGTTTAAAAGCCAACTTGAAATATATAATTTTTATAAAAATATAAAACGGTATGCACATTTTTAAACCTATTTTCAATTAAAAATAATATTTATGAAATATATATGTTAGGTTTTTATTATATGATAAAATAAATTTTAAAACAACTAAGTTTAATTTGCAGCCACGATTTAATTCTTACTATTATTTATTTCTTAATAATAAAAAATTAATACTTCAAAATAGACTATTAACTTATTTATTAATATTTGTTGTATATTTATTTAATATATTTAAAAGAATTTTCTAAAAGGTATTTTTATTAATTTATAATTTATTAAAACAACAGTTAATGATGTATAAATTACAAATCAATTTTAGTATGTGGGCAGTACTTAACTAATTAATACACCTAAATGTTTAAAAAATGTAACCCATTTTTAACGAAATTAACGAAAGACAAAAAAATAAATAATTTAAATAAAAAAGTTAACTAGACTACAAATTACTTTATTTTTGTCTCAAATTATTATAGAATACTTTTAGAAAAATAATTTTTCAAGTTAATATCGACTTATATTTAACATTAAGTACTGTTAATATTTTGTCAGTTTTATAAAATTATATAATGTTATTCAAAGATTTTTCAACATGTTAAAGAATATAAATATGAAAGTATACAATAATAATATTTTTTATATAATAGATAGATACAAATAAACTAAACATTTCGAAATCATGCTAAAATAAATAATAGGTAATACTTTTTCAAATTATATTTTTTTTTTTTTTCATATACAATTATAAATATAAAAATGCCTAGTACTTTTATTTTGTTTTGTATGGTGCAAAGTAATGTGATGACAGCGCGAAATTAAAGAACAAAAACAAAATGGAAAGAAAAAAAAAACGTAATGGACCTCCCAGAAAAAAATCACTATTGTCCGTTTTCTTAGTAGTATTATGCCTTATACTCATTCGAATGTTATTTATTTCCTTTCTATTGTTGTAGACATATTTACGAAAACACTATATTTCACTGAATCTTGTTTCTTTGAAATGTTCAATTGCTTTGGATTTATAGCCTTTATGCACGTACTATCTTTAGTTGTGATATCCGCAATGTTAGATTCAAGAGTAACCAACATAAGCATAATGTTTCAAAAATAAATATAATATAAACCTCAACAACTAAAATAAAATTTTACTATACTAAGATTTAAATGTAAAAATAAGTATTTTATGCCTTTGACGATAAAAATATTCATATTTATTAAGTATGTATGTTGTTTAACTACATCAGATAACTATTAAACTAAAAAGCATCGTGAAAATTACAAATTAATTTATAAAACTCATTTAAAAGTAATTAATCATATATATTTATAAATTATATATAAATGGATCTTACATAAGCCAATTTACGTTGCTTTCGTTGATCATGACACATTTGTTCCGCAATTCACCCATGTACACTTGAAGTGCAAATAGAGCGAATACCATTAGACAGAATATGGTTAGTGTCATGACTTCAGCTAATTGACGGAATGAGTGTAACAAAGCATTGATGATCGTCTTGAGACCTATATTATAATATAAATCATAAATTATTAATCATAGCACAATAATTTAGTAGGTAGTGAACACTAATTTACGTGTACAAAGGCACAATAGTAAATTGCTCCAACAAAAACAACATTTATTATTAAATAATAACATTATAATAGGTGGGTACGTACAAAACAAAACACATATGTGTTAATCGTACAGTCCATCGTTTTTGTATTTAGTTTCAACGTCAGTAATAAAAATCAAAATAATATCTATAGGTATAGGATACATATAATTATATTACAGATAATTTTGGTCTTCATTTTGGATTTTCACCAAATTGTTTACTCCGGGAACCAAAAATATAATTTTTATATAATTTTTCTCTGTAATCTCATCCTATACCACTTAACCCAAATCCAAATTTTTTTTGTAGGAACTGGAAACAAATACTTGTATAATATTTTTAATAAAATATCAGATATTCACCTGATAATTTTTAACGTTTTAGACAAATGAAATTGAATTCATTAAAAATTAATAATGCACATAGTTCAAAACCATACAATTACAAATATCTGCGATAAATATTACATTTTTTATTCGTTCATCGAGTACTAATAAATTAGTACATATCTTAAAAGTAAAGAAATCGTTAAAGATATGTTGTTACCCAAGAACCTTTTTATATAATAGCGTATTTCTAACCAAATACCGATTTAAACCCTTATTAATTCTTCCTAAAAGGTAATTAAACGATCAACGCGTGGAAAAAGCATCCAATAATTTCAAACAAAATCAGAACATCCAATTACAATAGACGGTCACTTCCCAATAGCAATAAAAATATGATTCATAGCCTATGGCATTCCACAGGTCTCGGCGAATCTATTGATGTAACTTCAGTTACAAACGCGTGGTTGAGTAGTTTTCGACTAAAACCTGAAGATACAACCAAATATTGGTATTTTGATTAAAAATTACCTTTTAATATCTATAAGTGTTAGTAAACAATAGTTGAATATTGAATAACATCAATAGGTAATCAATTATCTGTACAGACTAGTATAATGTGTTATTAATTTACACGATGTACTATATCAGTATATCCTATACATAACGATTAAGGTACTCTGTGGTTTTTAGTGTAAAATAATGGACAACGTATTGAACCATTCAACCATCACTTGAATCCATGCTAATGAATGACCACTCAACTGATTTAACTAATAACCCATCCAAATTATATATAGGTGACTAACTAGTCACCAATTACATGATTCTTAAATTAATGCTGTACATATTAATGATTGCACATATAATTATCAATTAGTATACGAATAGTATAAATCTAAACCAAATTATTTATTATAATAATTTAATAATTAATAATGTGAAATTATACAAAAATAAATATAACTTTTCACAAACATTTTTTGTTTCTGAAATTGCATCATACAGATATTATATTTTGTAATATTGTATTACTACACTATATATTAAAATTGCAAATATATAACTATAACTGTAACTGTGATTGTCAATTTGCGTATTAGAACAAGTAAATGTATATTTTTAATATATTATAATAAATCTTTAATTGTATACTATAGTATCTAAAAAATAAGCACTTTGCTTCATCAGCTATTTGTTCAAGGAATTAAAAATGTAAGAAGTAGTTTGGCTACAGTTATTATTTCAATTATAAAAGTATAGTTTTCGAATTGAGTGAAACTCAACTTAGCTTGATAGTTTGACATTACCATTGATTTTAGAATATTTTCTAAAAACAATGATATTACTTTTATAAGCCAAGCTATAGACTAAGCTTTTACAATGATGGAATTTATAGGTAGTTTCGATTTGCACTTCCTGGTTATAAATTACATAATTTATTATAAATATATAAATAAGTAAAAAAACTATAAAATGTAATTAGTATTTATCGAAAAAAATTAAGTAATTTACATCGTTTATATAGCATATAAATCTGTTACAATTTGGAATTTTAACGGATAACGTTTAAAAATGTTTTATAAATACAAAAAAATAAAAAAATACTATTGGGGTGCGTGCCATACGCATTTAGTGATCACTGATCAACCACCATTGTATTTTAGAGTTTAGGTTAAGCTGTGTTCGGTTTACTGGTTCTCAGATGGGTTTTACATGGATATAGGTTGGATGTAAAAAAAAACAATATACTACTTCTAAAACAATAGAAGTGTACGATTTAGGACGTATAGGAAATAACATCAATTATAATATTAAGAATTGCTATATCGATTTACTTAATGGTTTATTGTTTTAACACGTAGGTGTACATACTAGATTCAATGTCGTTCAACAAATTATGTATGAAGTAGTCTACGTCATAATATGAAATAAATGTAAATAATAGGTAGATGCCATTTATTAATGTACAAAGAAAACACTCACAAAATAAAACACTTATTTTTGTTATAAAAAAAATAAAATACACTAAATCCAAGCTGAAAATGGTTTTAAATATAATAATATTTGAGTTTAATCTAGCATTACGGTAAATGGCCAAAACCTTACTACCTACCGCTGCCGGTAATTCTTATGATAAAGATTCGTCGTAGTTGTAGCGATCGCATAAAATCCACCGATAGTAAATATCGATCTCATTATCATATATAATGCACGACACGATGGATAATAATGACAAACGAGATACCTACCGTCCTACCATGATATTCGTGTTTTAGTTGAGTTCCGCCAGTCACTATTTTCCCACAAGAAATAATGGCCGTGCTTATGAAAAGTACGCCGGATGAAGATAATATTAGTGGTATTTAATCAATATGAATATATAATTTCGCCGTTTTTTAAAACATTAACCTAAATGAAATTCGTATGCATACAAACGTACATGTTTCACTACATATTAGTATTATACCTACCCTAGCTAATTGTGGAGTGGTTAACGAAGATAACATTTTTAATTCTGATAAGTATTTCCATAATAATTATTCCGTGATTCAGTAATATAGATACAGATCATTTAACACAAGTGCTTGGTATTATACTAAACACTTAAATACTTCTAAAAATAATTACATACTATATAGATTGCCAAAAAAAAAAAATAGAAAGCGCTCAATTATTTATTCAACAATCAATATGAAGTTTGGTCATATATACAAAACAGTTGGTATGTTATTGTACCTATCATTAACCAGAATAATTAAAAATGTGGTTTAGCAACCGAGAGTTACATTAAAAGTTATTCGTGAGTTAGTAAGTAAATTATTTATTCATTTTAGAACCCGATAAGTACCTGATTGCTATATGAAATGTTTTATAGCAAAAAAAAGTGATTGAAGATAGTGTTTCCAATCTTAAATTACGAATACAGAACTCAACGAATATTAATCAACTGATGAATAATTCCACTTTTATTTTAATAAAAATCTATTCTCTTTCTCTCTATCAATATTTAATTGATTACATTTTATACGAGAAGACATTCAAACCAAAATATATATTGAAATCGATATCGTCAAAATAATAAATAAAAATAAATTACCAATTACATAAAAATTTAAAAAAAAAAAATAAAAACGTATAAATGTATAATTGAATATTGATCTCATGAAATATATCAGTATGGGATTGTTAAAAGTATGAGTTAAAATAAAATAATATATTTGCGTATTGTACACAGTCTGCCGTTAGTGAATAAATTAATTCTTGCCAAACTCTAATGTAAAGTATATTATCAATATAAGAGCCCAAAAATGATTGTTTCTACGAGAGGAATTGTAAAAATTATGCATAATATATAATTATTGTTGTAATAGGATTTGTAATCATTTGTGTAGTAGAGTTTCAATGTTAACGAATTCGAACACTGCAGTAGAGCAGTAGAGTCGGTAAACGCGATATGCAATAAACATTTCACTTTAACGAGCCAAAAACATACGTACAAAAGCATTGATTATATTAAAATGGTGAAAACTAGGGCCGCGTTCAAATAAAAATGTTTGTTTTAAAGTTTATACGAACGGCACACTATCATTATTAATACCTATATTTTATTCCGTCGATTTATTGCTGCAGTATTTGCCCGTTGCCCGTGTTCAGTGCCTCTACCCTAGTTACTACTTGGTCATTAAGGTAATCGAAATCATTGTGCGTGCTGATAATGTTCGTAGCGACGGAACTCGTCATTCTAAACATTATCAAACGGATACCGGGGATACCTGCTCATTTTACCACGATTTAAAATACAAAATCGTGACTTTTACGTACCTAAGCAAACAATTATTAAACGGCTCCAAGGGTAGCTGACGTTTGAAATTCGGTATAATATGATATTTACACGTGTTCGGTAGAACAACATTCGATTAACGAAATAATTTAACAATAACGATAAACAGATAAAATAATTATATGTTAGTATTAATTTTGTCATACGTAATGACACATACAAATATTTACTAGGTACTACACGATGTCGCAAAATAAGTCATTATGGCAATTCGTCGGTAATTTTTCACGCAGAATTCCTCATTGAATTTAGTTTTCCTAGTACTATAGCTTGTTAATTATTATTCTTACAAAGTTACAACACGAACAGACTGACCGCAGTGTTAAATTTTTTTTTACGAGAGAATACCGCCAACTATGCAACAAAACCGCGTAAATCTAAATTTTGTTTTTTTTTGGTTTGTTGGATATACGGTATTAACTTACACATTTTCATATAGTCATGGAATCAATGTGGATTGATCAATCCACTTTTCATGGAATAATATTTCCCGGTTATTCATAAGGTAATACGTAAAAACAAATACTCGCAACCATTATATGTACATTATCATATGCCAATCATTATAGCCAATATAGGTAACAAAACTCCGTAAGTCAACTGCTAAGTGATTATGATGTGATTTATATTATTAACACAAATAATACTGGTCACAGGTTTACGCCACTTCTGTAAAATTTAGTAGTTATTTAGAGTAGCTGACAACACCATTTAAAGCTATACTATGCTCCTAACAAGACACGATAATTAGCTGATAGTTCGTCGTCATGAGTCTATTAAGTCACAGGATAAAAAAATCTCTGGCTTCCTTCGATTTCAAATTTTCCAATTTGGTAATTGAAGAAAACGAGTAATTAAAATCGAGGTTTAAACTGCTAGTCTATAAACTGTCGATCCTTGAATGTGTTTGATCCACTTTCTGATCTATCGGTCAACATAATTAATTGTTCTCTGAATTTATGGATTAATAATTCAAAGCTCGGAATTATCATATTATTGAACGTATTAGATTTTTCAATATCTAATCTGCACATAATGCTCTTTCATAAAGTTATCATAATATTTATATCTTTATTCAAAATAGAGCATCTTCAATGCTAGGCTTTATAAATCGGAGCTATAATGATTTCGATAATCAATTAGCCCTAAGTCACTTTACTGTGCTTTTTTTCGATCAGTTTTAGATTATAGTTCAATAATTTGGTATCCTTACTCTTATAGTACAATTCAGTATCTTAATGTCTTCACGACGATTCAAAATTATTACTTATTAAGACTTATTATTATATGTAATACATGTAATATTCAACGTCTGCTTCACACATCATTTAAACCTTTATTATTGAGTTTAAAACTCGACGTTCTTCTAAGGTAGAAAGATAAAATAAGACATCTGTTTTATGTTTCCATTATTGAATTATATTTAATTTCCGGATTTGGTATCAAAATTAAAATTCTTATATTCTGCTCATACGACCAGGCAGGCCGATAATTTGTATGTGCTATTCCAGCGTACACTATATAATTTTATATAACTTCCCAACATTATAACTGTATATTATTATTATTTTATGTTTTCCACATTATTGTAATAGGTTCACCCGTTTAGTCATAATAAATAAATATTGTGAGTTGAAATATTATGTATTTACTTTGGATATTAATTTAACTAACTTAAACAATATTACTAAGTCAATACTTAGTATCTGTTTATATTATATATTTGTATCTAAGTAAATGTTATAGTGAAATGTGGTTGACTAGCAAGTAAAAATATTCAAAATAATATCAATATATTTCGTTCGACACATAATTATAGACTTGAAGTTATTCAACTACAAAACCATAAACTAAAAATAAAGGGTAAACATGTTATTATTTTTTGTCAAACGATGGTTATATTAATATATACGACTGTTTTAAATATAGTTAAATGTTATTACTGTCAATAAAAAAGTTAGTGTTTTTATAGTAAGTTTGAACTTTAAACCGATATTGGAATATAAGAGTTTTGAAAAAAATAATTCTAAGAAAATATATAGGATATTTACCGTACAATGAGTGATAAAAATAACAATATAGTAGTACTGTATATAAATATGAATCTTCTTGTTTATTTCTAATCGTTTAATTTTCTTTTCATACTTTATGAGCAAGTAATGGTGAGTTTATGAACAATGTTTATAAATATTTTTCTCATCTTCGCATGGCATGGTTTACATTGATAATTATTTTTATTTTCTTATGATCTTGTACTTAATAAGTACGAAAAAGAAATATATGATGAATTACTCAAAAATTATATGTATTATTATGTGATATGGATGATAGGATACAGCTAAGTCCGTAGGTATGAGTGTATTTCATTTCTCACGTGCATCTCAATTATTTCCTTTTTTACATTATGTATAGTATTTAATATACAATACATGATACACTTCAATTTCGATCAATCGCCTGCGAGCTACGATAATAATATAATATACATTTACACCCTATTAACTGAGTGGTTCTGTTATAAATTGTATTTTTTATTGTAACAAATTCCGAGCATTCTTAGATATTATTATTTCATAAGATGTACAACCCTATAACAATTAAATCATTATTATAATCATAATAAATATTTTAACAACATTATAATTAAGTAATTTGATTATTAATATACGTACTTGTGAGTAATTTGTCTTAATAAAAAAATTTAAATACCCAATAACTTAAAAAATGTCCACTTTAAATGAGAGAAAATTAATAAATGATGATCATTAATACACCATTAAAGTTTTAAATGAATAAATCGTACAAAGTTTTATCAAACTCAATACATATCAAACATTATTTTATGAATAAAAATGTTATAATATATTTATATAAAAAATCTATTATAATCTATTAAATATTAAAAGAATTTAATAACTATTAAATAGTTAAAAATATATGGTGAACAAGTGGTGAATTTTAATGTAGGTACATAAATGTTGAATTTGTTTGAAATAATATTACTCCATGCATCAAAGCAAATGTGCTAAAATAAAAATACCATCTCTTCGAAGTCCTTGGCTTCGTACTTCATGTTAGTTGAAGTAGCTATTGTAGTTTTTATGATACATTTTTTGTTTAGATTTTCTGGGAGATAAAAACCATTGGTTGGAAATTTGGTATTATGTGTGTCGTAAGTGCGGTTGAAGTCAGGTGTTTTTCAAAACACACATTGAAAAATTAGCTTCAGTAATATGTTTTAGATTCTGACTGAAACGATGCATGTATTGGTTTCATCTTTATATGTGTTTTTTTTTCGTTTTTGTGTTTGTGTACACGATTTTAACAAGAAGGATTGTTCCAATATATAATTCAAACCTATTATTTTCCGAAAGGGAATTTTTTCTAGTTTATACGTTGGATGAGGTTCTTTTTTTTATTTCTCAATAGCTTTCCAAATTATGGAAAAAAAATGGTGTAAAAATTGCAAAATAATTCGAAATATTCTAATGACATTTTTGCATACATTGAAAATTGAAATTTCTGATTAAAAGTTAAACCTGCCTTTTCATGAAATTTGGTTTTACTAAGACATTTATTTTTATAAATATTAACTGCTCCACCCAACCACATTGACTCAGAATGGTTTCCAGCAATAGTAGCCAGTGGTAACATTGGTTTCAAATTCAAAAGATCAATACAGCAATATCATTTACTCACTATACCATGGATTTTCATCCCTTTTTTTTAAATAAAGTTTGATATTTCTTATTTTGTTTATTTCATCAAAATACATAATTCTATTCATCACACTTCAATTAATTTAAATATCACATCCCAATATTGTAATTGTAGTTTATTCTTCAATAACTATTCTTATAAATCCTCCATTAGCATTTTTCATTTATCATAATTTATATTTAGTCCCGGTGTTTAAATAATATTTTACGATTTGAAAGAAAATCGTCTATAAACAATATAGATCTCAGAACATTTTCTGAAGTAGATTATATTTAATTTTTGTGTTGAATAATTCTATTTTTTTTTTTTAATTCAATACTTGCCGCATAAAATGAATGCCATAAGATTTGAAAACTTTAAACGTAAATTTTGAATCATCATCAAATGTTTTATTTATTTACTTGGATATATAATATTATGTGAAATATTTTAGATTAGTTTATTTTATATTCATATTTCATATCAAGGTATATTTATTAAAATCATACTTATTGTGCATGCATTTTACCATTATTGTGAGTTTAGTGGAAAACTGTTAGGATTGTTTATCGCAATGATAAAAGAGGATTAACTCAATAATTTTGTTATAAATAATGGGGTTTGCATTATTTTACTCAGGTATTCCGTATAATCGAGTCACTTAGGTAGAAATGTGATAAATGTGTCTCCCTATAATTTATTATTTGCAGTTAAAATTTGTTAATATAAATATCCATTTTCATTATTTAAAACGTATATTATGATTTATAATCTATAACTCATTTTTTCAGAATCACATTCGGTTAATATAATTAGTTAATTTTCATATGCAATTTATTATTCTATACCAGTAGCATATTATAGGTATTATAGGTATTAAAATATTTAATAATTTACACACACATACACACACACACACACACACACATATATATATATATATATTATATTAAGTTATTGAAGTCAATAATTTATTTTTCATTTTTTATCATATCATGAACAATAGTTACATATAAATACAATCGTAGTATATTACTAAAATTAGTAAATTAATTGAATTCTATGATATCAAAGTAATAATGTACCTAATGGATTTAATTTATGGTGCGATGAAAATTGCAAATTTTTTTTTTTGAATCTTAATAATAACCCAAGTTATTATTAATAATTTTAATATATATAAAATTAATATTTTCAATTCTGAGCAAAATCAAAAAAAAAAAATATTTGTATTTTTGAAGTGATTCATTATGTTTATAATCAAACGAATAAAGAGTGTTATATTTAAGTGAGAGTAGTATAATTGTAATTCTTCAAATTATACAATTAAACAATGAAATATAAAATATTGTTTAGTCTGAGTTGTAACCAATCACTAAAACTTATCAGTCTGGCCCAATATTGTTAAATGTATTATAAACTATAACTACTTCAAACCATAGAACTAATATTAAGTTTATTTTAATTTCCTTTGCCATTATTACATTAAGAAAAATAATATAATATTATAATCTTTTAACACTTCTTTGATAACAAAAGAAAGCGTAACTTATCAATAAGGATAGTATATATTTTGGATGTATAGAACTTTATCCAATAAAAATGTGGATAATGTTTATTCTGATGTGATTCATGTTTGAAAACCGAATGTTTTTCTTTGAATTCAACTCAGTAGAGCAAACTAAAAATCAAATTATATACTCGTAAATAATAATACAAAATAAATATTTAGATTCTTATAAATGTAATTCAGTTTTTACCTGTATTATAATAAATTATAATATTATATGTATACAAAAATTATAATTTTAAATAAGGTTATACCTAACAACATGATCAATTTAATTACATGATAAAATAATATAATTTTTCATGAAAACTACTTTTCTATGTCTTTCTACTCTTTATAGCCATAACCCCATTTGAAAGAGTGATTTTGATATTTCAACCCTTTTTCGTACTCTGGCGTCTTGGAAAAATTATAGAAAGTTAAACCTGTTTTAATAATAATTCCTGATTTTGTTAAAATAAACTATTAATACTATTATATTATTATTTGTTATTTGAATATTATTTCTTATCGTCATCACATATTCACATGTTTATATAATATATCATATACATTATTGTGAAAGCACGTTAGTTCTGTTAGCGATTTGTATAGTACAACATTATATTGTATTACATGCATTACAAGCTATTGTACACTCATTGCCAGCGATAACACCACCCATATTGTTGTTTTCCCCAAAAATACGGGATGGAACTGTCAGTGTACCTATGTAGATCACATTCACATTACGCGTCTTTCATCGGTTGCCAAATGTCTGTTGATCACCGGAACGAGATTATAAAGTACGTGAATTCCTTGTATTTAAAAGTAATATAAAAATATTATATGTATTAATACATATAATTTTGATGTTAAAATATGATAAAAAGCACCAGATGGGAACTACCTCTGCTGTATATAGTAGGGGGTAGAGTGGACCTCGTTCGTAGGATATAGGTTATTATAATGGATGTACTAAATCTGAATGCAATGTTAGGTATCATTTTTTACGAAAAACGATTCTGAACGGAGATCATTGGTTAGTCTAGAATAAGTATATATAATACAATATTATGTTACATTTAAATTGTAATATTATGTCAAAATGTTCACTTCAAATATTAATGAAAAATAATTGTATATCTACATGTATTTCAATCATTTTTGAATAACAGTATGAACAACTTCTCCGGAATCTTATATCAAATTTTCAAGTATTTTTTAGCAGGGAATATTTTTTATCAAAAATTAGAAAAATAAAAATAAAAAAAATAAAATATTTTACAAGATTATAAATACCTAGTTTATAATTATATCCACAGTCAATCTCAGTACTGAGGAGTGCGGATAATTACCATTCACCACCTGGAACTGCTAAAAAATCGGATGGGTGACCAGTGAGTAGTGGCCACTCTATTCAAGCTGTGTCGTCCCACATATCTACGTGCTTAAACTCTACAGTTATTCTTACTCAAATAAAACCTACAAAATAATCTATAAGAAAGACTAATGGCCATAGTTTCCGGGTCTTCCCTAAAAAATAGACCAATTAAAAAGTAAAAACATGTTTCTTTTATCCACCACTTTTCTTGGTCTCGTCGCAGACGGTTTATGGTGGTTTTACCGTATTTTATCTAAATGAAAGTGGATTCCAACAAAATGTAATAATACGTTCCAGTAACTAGTGTTGATTTAAATTTCCAAAGAGTAAATTTGTTATTTATCTTGGAAATTTAACTTAAATGGTGTATAATTCTTTACAATATAATATAATACTAGGCATGTGTAGTAATTTAATAAATTATTAATTAAGTAGAATAAGTCTGTACTTAGGGAATGTATTAAAATATGATATAAGTTTTAAATTATTATTTATTACTAATTCATTTTTCTTTTATTATTATTATTATTATAATTTATAGTCACTGATAACTTAAATAATTCAACCAAACTATTTTGTGGGACTAAAAAGCCTAGTAAACTGCAAAATTCTCTGTATCAGCACCAAAAAAAGGGAAAATGTTGGGTCAATTGAATAAATTATAATTGAATGGGTGACGAGTAATTAAATATTATTTTTTATACTTTAAAAATGTACTAGATAATATTTTCTATTATTACGGAATTGAAAAAATTCTCATAATGATTTTAATGTATAATAAAATTAATATCATTATAATTGTATCTAAAATTTTGTATTTTATTTTGTTGCATGCAACAAAATCTTTTGGTATGTTCGTATCGACAAACTCAGTGACGTATAAATATGACACTACTATTTTCATTGTTTATGTATTATTATTCAATCCTTCATAATGACATAATACGTATTTTTGAATAAATACTGACATCAATATTGTGTACAGTGTCCCTGTTTAATTGTGTAATTCTCTTGTTTATACATATGAGTTTTATTATAATATATTCCATCAACTTATGAAAGCAGTAGTTGTACTAACATTCCAACCAGTTATTTTAATCACGAAATAAAATCTACTTATGTTGATTTATGTAGTTTTAGATGGTAATAGAGCAATTTAGTTCGATTTAGCAATTTTGCTCCAACGTTATTTTAGATAGTATTAACTCTTTCGGGAAAAATTCGGAAAATGTAGTGGGAAGATACTTCGGGGCCACTACAAATGAGTAAAAATTAATGGAGTGCAAGTAATTATTCGGAAAGTTTATCAAACAGCACTTTATGTTCATTGCATTCTTTAAATTTAGCTCCCTCATGCTGTATTTTACATATTCTTTACTATTTAACTGTATATTTTTACAGTTGTTGGGAAACTTCATTAAGGCCCGATTTTAGTAATTTTACGGGGAGATATTTTAAATAAACATTAAAGAACGGTTTTCTGAATTGAAATGGAATAAACTCAAATCAATGAGTAAGTTAAAAACCACGATTGATTCATACGGTTTATAGAAATGTAAGAGGGCAACTTAATGTAAATACGTTAGAGGAATAAAAGTTAATTCGTGATAATGAAACGCCATCAAAAGCCATACAGTTAGGAAAATCTTTTATAATCTGGTGATTTAATTAAAATAAACTATATTCAGAATTTACTTATTTGGATTTTCTGTCCATGGAAATTCAATTGTAAAATTTGTATATACATGGATAAAATGCGATTCTTTGAATTGTAGTGGTTAAATATGATTTTGTACAATAAAACCTTTGTATTTATTAAAAATACCTCATATTGCTTTTTATTGTCCGTCTTATTATCAGGATGTTCTATATAGCTATTGCATAGAATTCCCATTTTATGTGTATTTACAAATAATGAAATAACATTTATATAAATACTCTTGCTTCGTATTTGAAAATCATTATTGTTTGTTTGCCAAGTTGTATAGTACTAAAATAGTATGAGTAGATATTTTAATTTTTAAATCTGTATCGGTATATGGTAAAAAAAATTGAAAAATAGAAAAAATATCCTAGTTAATTATAAAAGTTATCTAAAATAGTATAAAATACTTCAGTAATTGATAAATTATATTTTAAAAAAAAATATTTTAATACAATATTTTCATGTATATAAATTATATGTTGAAAAAGAATTTGTTTTCGAATACTTCTCATAAAAGTATTTGTTATATTTTTTAAGAATTTTTCTATTCAAGCAAACTGTGTAAGTATTTTCAGTGTTAATGTATATTATTTATATGATGTAAGGTGCTATGGTAAACATATTATATTACTAATTTTTATAAAACATTACCCTTTTTTATAATTTAAAATTTAAATTCATTGTAATACTTTTCTGAAAAAGTTCTTTCAAGCATATCAAAAACTGAAAAAATAATTTATTATTTATAAGCATTTAAAATTGAATAAAGCGTGGTAGGTAAAAATACACGGGTAGTTCCTATACCATTCCTACTATTCCCTTGCTTTTATCCAAACTTTAAATAATTTACAAACAGTAAACTAATTGTTTAAAGTTTGACAAGAGTGCATCAAACATTTTTGGTAAACTATTCTAAAACAGAGCTAGGAATTAAAATCAAAGGGGATATGCGAAATAAAATATGTTTGGGGGACTATTGTATCTAGGAGAATCGGCGAGGCGGGTGATTATATGTGTATTACTCTACGAAATTAAAATGTCTGTCTTTTCTCAGGTAATTTCCCAGTTGTTAAAGAAGATTCTAATAATAAAATTATATATTTTATTACGATTAATAAAGATCTTTATTCTTCGTGGTTACAATGTAAAATTTAAAACTATGATGTATCATTGCAATTTCAAAATCTACTCAAAACAAAAGCATAGATTGTAATAAATATACTTCTATTAATTTTATTAGATTTATAATTGGCTCCAAGAAATTATATTTTATAAAAAATTAAAAATATTAATCAACTTTTGGTGATACATTTTTATACTAAAGGAAATTATAAGTATTGAAAAAATATAAAAATATGGTCCTAAATATTAATTATAACCTGAAACAATTTTCAGAAAAAATATCAGTGTAGCTCCAATAGATTTCTATTTTTCTTTTAATGTTCACCATTTAAAATTATTTCAAAATAATATTAAGTTACACTTTTACAATGATTTGTTGTTACTTAAATGTTTGAGTAATAGCGTATTTTTTCATTTTTTTATTTTTTTTTATTTGGAACTGTTATAAAAGTATTTCAATATTTCATTTACAATAGTACGGCTGTACTTTAATTAACATTTAAAATTAAAATAAATATCTATAAATATTGAAAAACTATTGACTTAATGTATGTAAAATAATATTACTTTTATAAAGTATAAACCTTCTCTATAAAAAACCAACTTTACTAAACTTCGTTTCAGAAATTTAAAATTAATCATCTCTGGGGCAAAAGCAGATCCTGTATCTCATATACTCCTTAACAGTTGTTTGTTTCTGGTCGATTTACCCTCTTGCATTCTAAATGGTAACTTATTATAATACTAGTTATTTCTCTTCATGCTAATTTTTGTTTATTCAGCGAAAAGTAATTTAAGAAAAAGTATATAATCCTTAGCGTTATTTGAACAATATTTTGAAGTAAGTCTATATGATAGTATACAGGAAAACATAAACTCCCCTGAATTCATGAAGATAGTGAAATTTGAAAAACGAGAATGCTTCGTGTACGATTGTATAGCATCACACGAAAGTTTTCCTTGTACAAAGTTATACACCGGTAATGATAAAGTCAAAAAGTTTTGTGGGATGGAGATGGTCAGCGGAAACTAATAGCTATCGTCTGTAACAACCAGTATTTGGTACATTCAGTATATTTTTAATTTATTTGTTTTCATTGTTTAGATATTTTAATGGAAGACGAAACAAATCAATAAAAATATCTAGAGGTTTTTAGGTTATTTTCTAAATTATAAAGAACATATTTTTTCAATTAATAATCAATAAACAATAATCAAGAATATATTTAGGAAGAATTTAATTGTTTTAAATAATTGTAATAATTAATAATCATGCGTATAATAAGACTATTAAAAATGTTCATTTCAAACTATGTATATTATTTTACTCAATATTTAAAAGAAATTTAAACTGCTTTAGGACTTTAAAATAAAATTCCGTTTGACAGTTGTATACAGCCATACATGATTTATTATGTAAACTCACCCCGTATTTTGACCGTTAATATCCTAAAATTTTAATTTTTTTTAAAAAATCTTCAAGTTACTACGAAAACTATGTTGTTCGCTATTTTTTTGCATATATACCACCTAAAAATGGCCTGTCACGATACAAACTTTTGGTTTTCAAATGGAAATACCCTTCTTTCACTGCAGTATACCATTGGATTATTTTTCTGTGAATTTTGATGTACCAAAATCAATATTCGAATGAATAGTTTTTAATGCATTTTAATAATTCCTATAATACCTATATAAGTATATAAGTATTTCGAAAGATATTCGTCAACAATATTTTTTAATACTTCATTAATGAATAGAAATAGAAAAGTTTAAAGGGTTGGGTTAAGCCCCAGGAAACCTCTTCTCCCAAAAAATACGTCACTGGCTACAGGATACACTAAGATTGGCATAAAAAAAATACAGTAGAAAACGTAGTTTTTAGGATAACTTGAAGATTAAAAAAAAAAATTCAAATTTAAGCATTTTTACGGTTAAAAAGTGGGCGAGCTTGCTTAATAAATAACCTTGTATATTTTATACACGTAATAGAATATATTCAATGTATTACTTATTATGATAGGTCTTGATGTTTTTGAGTTATTTAAAGATCATAAATGGCAGAATAAGTTTTAAAGGTATACCTACGACCAAATAATTCCAAGCAATTTTACCAGAAGACGAGTTTAATAGTATAGATAATAGTTTTGTTCAAAATAATGAAAAATATTCAAAAAATGAAATTCATTATTTACTTTTAAAAAAAAATATTTTTATTAATTTATATTTTATCAAGTTGGCGGAACATATAAAAATTTATGTTCTAGATGATCTTATTCGACATTTTTTAAAATATAAAACGCTTGTTACTTTCTAGTAAAAATTTTTAAAATCTTATTTCTTTCAAATAATTTATGTTTCTTAAAACTAATGTACTTTTAACTGTATGACATGTTATTATTTATCGCTTTTATTTTTTGTTTTAGTAGTTACAATACTATTGGTAATCCATTACAATAGTGTCAAAATAATAGGATGAAAAATACTCATTCTTGAATCAGTGTCGGTTATTATTATATTTAAAGAAAAAAATATAAATAAATCGGATGCGACCGATGGACTCTCACTATGCAACCATTAATTGTATGGAACCATATTTTATTTTTATCATTGTTATAACTTAGTATTATTGAAAAAAGTGATGAAATATTTAAGTGAAACATAGACTATACTCGTACTTGATATAAATGTTATAAAATATTTTCTTTCATGTATATTTTACCATAAATCTAAATGTTTGATTTTTGAAGTTATAATTTTTAACAAAATCATTTAAAGATATCATCTACAGGATTAAACTACATAATTTTGATATAATTCAAATTTACATAGAGTCATCTCGATTACATTATTCATAACGCATTTTCTTTATGAATCAAATTGCCTCAAATCCGAAATCGTTATAGCTTTTATTACGACTTAATACACGTCAAAATGAGTAATTGTTTGTTATATTAAATTTTACCTTTCAAAATTTGGATTTGGAGACAAATATTCATATATAGAATATAGACTATTATATAATTTGAAATTTTATTTCAATTATTTTGATGTTAAAAGATTAACTTATGATCAAATTAATATTAAATTACTATAGATTGCATGCACATTGCACACATCTATGGATACTTTTATACTTATTATATAATATTTATTATTTGTTTGTTTAATTTCAAATAATTAAATCGATGTAATTAGCTTTATAGATGATATGATAATAACTATAATCAGTTTTATCTATATAGTTATATATAGATAAAACTATGATATATAGCCTATATAGTTTTTATAAATGATGAAAATGTATGGATGACGAAAGTTTTCATGGAGCTGAACCTTGGATTACTACAAGAAACTATATCATAAGCATAATACAAAAGATAATATCTATATCATCTTTCAATTATCTGATTAGAAAATAATTGATAATATTTTAAGTTTTAAAGTTTGAAATATTATAAACTTAAGCAACAGGGTTAAATTATTTTCTTGAGATCAAAATTCATTTACTCGTGAAATGTATTGTATAAAATTGTATTTTTGGAAATATACTTAAATTGCCGATAAACCTATTACGCTCGAATGCCGGAAAATTACGGAAAGTACTAGTAGAACAAAGATATTAGCGTATTGTATTTGTATTGGAAATTTTAATTTAATTAAAGGACGTCTAGAATACAATTTTCAAACTTTGTTGATGAAAGGAAGATAATAATATTAAAAATAATATCTATTATACTGTAGATATAAGGCAACAATGTAATAATAATATTCGAAACTTATGTGACACCACTATGATGGTAATCATTATTTACAAATTGAACTTTATACACAAATATTATAAATATATACAATTTTTCTTCATTAATAGTTCAATTAAGCTTTATAATTATATTTATAAAAAATATATTACTATATCATAAAATAATCACATTTTACTATAAAACAATTTTTAATGTTTTCAACTAGTAAGTCCTACAAAATAATATCTGGAGAATAAGAGAATAATAAGTCTAACACCATTTCTTAAAAAACTATTTTTAGAAACACATGTATAATAACGTTAAAGATTTTTCTAAAATTGTTTTGAAGATTTGCAATCGTACTTTGAGACGACCATTTTACAATGTTCTTGAAAACTATAATACATTTGAAGATATAATCTCTCTACAGTACCATTAGTCTCCAATTTCCAATCTATAGAGAGGCTATATGAAACTTTTTGAAGTTTTTTACTATCCCAAAGTGCTGATCGAAAAAACCACTTAAATAAAGAGTGTGAACTTCTTCTTTCGATGGAATTTTTTAATAAAAAAAAAGGCATTATTTTAGAAATAATAATATATAAGCTTACTGCTTAGTCCTTTTGTAAGTAAACTAATATACATAATACATACATAACTTCATCTATATTTTTTTTTAAAGTAATTGTATATTAATTTTTTTTAAATTACTATACAAGTATGAAATACCAGTATCTCCTATTTTTATTTACGTATGTTATATTTTTATTTTTATACTTTATAATAGACATTATTGTACAATCTAATCATTTGAACTTAAATAATAATTTGTATAAAAAATCTTTGTCATACATAAAGATTATTCCATTAAAATGTTTTTTAAACCGTTCGATTATCATCTCTTATCACAGTTTTAGTCAAGTGTTTTTGCTAATATAATTATATATTCTATTATTCTAATATATATTGTTAAGCATGTTTTGCCTACAAATATTCATAATTTTGTGTATTACGCACATGATCAGAATATCTAATCATAATACCAACTACTACTATTTATTAAAGACGAACAATTTTACCTGGCATTATAGATACGGTTTTGAGAGCTCGAAGTACGCGAAACGTACGCAGCCCGGCTAAATTTCCGACGTCCATACCAATGGTGGCGTAGCCTGATGTGATGACGATGAAATCTAGCCAGTTCCACGGGTTTCGTAAGTAAGTATACTTGTTTAGTATAAATCCTTTAGATATGGTTTTTATAACCATTTCGGCCGTGTAGATGGCCAAGAATATGTATCTGGAAAAAATATTTAAAAAAAATAAATTTTATAACTCCGATAAATCACGTTTGTTTTAACGGCCTCAATAAGCGATAGTGCGACCCAATAACAATATTTCAGATTGCATTTCACACAAATAAAATAGCAAAAATATAAAAGTCGAATATTTCCATAAATATTCGTTTTAAATGCGATTTGCATTCCTGGTTTTGTTTTATGGGTAATCGACGTACTTTTTTATTTATGAATAGTCCTGAAGTAATTTTTTGTCGATAACTCAACTTTATTCTTTTTACTTCTTGTTTTTGGGTACCTAAAAAAAACAGCTTTGTACCACCATGTGTAATTTGAAGCCATATACATTTTCCACATCCTTTCACTTTCATCTCAAAAACAAACTGAAATACTGGAGAAAATACTCGACGTTTTGTTGTTCCACCTAACATTTTAAAAGGTGGTTTAAATACTTTATAACCTCTTTATTTAAACACTACGATTTTTTAAATCTAAAATATTATTATAATTTAACATTTTTTTAACTTGTTTCATTGGTTAATTGTTTTAAAATTCACAACTATAAACAAAAGATAATTTTATATTTTAATGGAATTAATATTAATTTAAACTGTAAAGATAACTGTAATAGTATAAACATTATATAATTATATTTTTCTGTCGCTGAATGTACAATTTAACTACCTATTTAGTATTTACTAATATATAACGAAAGCCAAATTAAAAAAAAAAAAAATTGATCAACGAATTTGGTAAGATCTAAGAACAAATTACTAAGAAAAATCGTATACATTTTATTTTTGTTTAGAGTTGTATTGTATGTTATTTTTAAATCTAGTGTTCAATATTGTGATAATATTGTGCGATTGTGTATTTGAATAAAAGTATGAAATGTTTACTTTTCAATCCGATTATCATGACTACACTGCTGCAGAATATCAGCGAAGTAAGTGTGGAAATGTTGCACCATAATAAATAATTAAATAAACTGCGTAATGTATTTATATTCATTATTATAGCTACGTATTATGATAGGTATACATATATAATGCAATATTATTTTATCGCTTGCCGCTCAGTAAATGAATTATGAACATTTTCAACGCATTCGTCCGAGTATCACTATGCGTATCTAGATATGACCGATAAAATCCCAGAATAATATGTTATGGCCTCAAATAATGGTCATTTTATCCGTAACATATAAACGTGTATCTATATATTCATACATCGTATATTCATATTCATTTGTTGCATAAAACATATCTAAGAGTCCCATGAGCAGAAGTTACTACGGACCACGGACGTTATGTTAACCGACGTTACATTTAAAGTCACACTAGCTAAAGGGACAACGTCAGTTTTCATCAAATGTGACGATTTTTGTGTATGCTACTTTGAAAATTATTCGCAAAAACAAAACGAAGGCAAAGAAAATGATGGGAGCATGCAATTAATAATGAAATATTTTTTCATGGTGATTCTTACAATCTTTATCATCATTTACGAGCCGTCAATATACCTACATGTTTTTAATTATTTTCGGATTTCTGTAACATAACTTGATGGGTCCCATAATACTCGTTGTTTTTCAACTTCCAATATTAATTGCTAAGTCTCCATATTAAACAATTTTAAGTTGGTAATTGTACAAAATTAAATTTAAAATCTATAATATAAATCACTTTTTAAAATTATTGGAAATATGTATAGATACTAAATGTACAACAACGTTCGTCTATCTTTGTCAATTAAATCTAATAAAAATCTACAACGATGATAAGTAAATTGTAACGGACGTTGTAGCATTGCTTGTCCGTCGTCAACGTCGAACGGACGGTAAATCGAACGTACGGTAAATCGAACGTACGTCATATATGTGTGACTGCTAGGTATAATGAGAATACAATTCAACAACGAGCGTCCATCAATAAACTGCTCGTGTGGTCTTACACTAATCGGTAGTCTAATAAGATGAAGTACTGGGCTTCCTTAATCTCACTGCTACAAAATAGTATACACATAGATTCCATATCATAAATAAGTTAAATGATTGATATGCGGGTTATGACAAGTGAATGATAACAATAATATTTTTGGGAATAGGTTGGTAAATATTCGAAGAAACGTCCGACACGTCATATTAATATAATGTATTAGACATAATATGAGAGAACTAACTAGAAAGGTAAGTCCAATCTGACTCGTCTAATTAGTATAACCCTTTTTGGATAGACTGACTACATAGTTGTTTACTGTATAGGGATAAATTGCAAATAATATTTTAGGAATTTCGAATACTTCTGGGAATTCTCCAGGAGTCCTCAATGTGTGTCTCGTATGAGACAGTGATAAACTACCTATCTCATAGATACTTCTATGACCTGTTGATGTTTACGAAACAATCAAAAGATTAATAAATCGTTTTACCAATGCTAGAGTAAAGAAAACTTCTCACTGATAAAATAAGTTCTATAGTAGCTCATAGGTACATGGTACTCCGTTCTTTCTACCTCAATAAGTTATAATAATTTTTTCCAGTATAGCACTTTTTAATAAATGAAAAATTTACATTAAAGTTACATAAAATAAGATTGTTACACTTTCGTGATATAAATATAAATATGTGCGTTCGTGAACAAATTTATATATTTTTTCAATTTATTTTAAAATTTTAGTTAAGAGCGAAATGTATTGGTATTACAATAATGTTTTTTTAACTGCATTTATTCGAATTGTAATCCTGTACCCTTTAAGTTTTATACAGTTTTACACAGAGGACTAAATACAGATGGTAATTTAAAGGTCATTTTTCGATTTTCTAAGTAGTTTTCTTAAATTTAAAGAAAAACTGAAGAAAATTTTTCTTTTTTCTTTTTAATTTTTGTTTTATGGCTTAAAATGTAAATCTTAAAGTACTTTATCAAAAGTTCTAAAAACAGCAATTAATATTACATGATAATTACGACCAAAACTGTATAATATATTAATTATGTAAGTATACAATTTTGTATTTTATTTTATTAAAACTAGCTGTATACTTAAGTTTGTTGATAGAATTGTTCTTAATTATTAGATAATTATTTAAAATTGAATATTTAATATTCAACAAACTATTGTCAAATTATCATGAATAAAACTTTTTTTAATAAATTTCTATCTTATATATAATAAATACTTTTATAGAAGTAGAAAATGTATTACACACTAGTGCAATAAGTAAAAATCTCAAAATAACATAATTGAAAAATGTATAATAAACATCAAATTCTATCTGTGGGATGCTATCAGAGTACTTGATAGATAATATTACATTTTTTTTTTCCTAAGTGACCCATTGTATTTATCTCAATTTGTTTACAAGAAACAATAACCTCATGGCGTTCAAAAAAACCCCTTCAATAGTTCATAGTATAGGACACACACAGCTCAGTGAATGTATTTATGTATATATGCATAATACATTTGAACGAGCATAATTAGTTCCCCGTCGACGGCATAAAAGGGGTTTGTGGAGCAGTCTCAAATGAATATCTGAGTTGCTGTTTATAATATCTACTTTCTTTTGTGCCCCGTATAGTTCTTTGGTGGAAAATTCTCCCTTGAGCATATAGCATTGCATGAAAGTGAGAGAAAAAAGAAAGAATCAGTGCTCTATTATTGTTCAGTGAATGTTCTCCGAGATAATTATCTCTCTTACAGGTTACGTATTATAGTGTTTACTCAAGGAGCGGGTAGCTGATATAATAGATGGATGACGTTTAACTAATCTCTAACAACCTTATATCTACAGTATAGCTTGTGTTATGCTGATAAGTTCTCAAAAGGCATCTTTGGAAGTTTTTGATTACGATTGTTGAAATTTTCGATTTACCGAGAAAAATGTTAATTTGTTTTTTTTTTCACGTATACCCGCATAGCACATTATTAATAGGTATATAATTATAAAAATAAAATATAAAAAACCTTAGTATAGATTTGTATTTAATACTTTTCTAAATCTAAGGTCATACTGTTATATTAGTCGGTGATTTTCCCAATCAAAGCCTACGCTTCACGCAAACTGCCCGAGACACAATTTGTTATGCCTTTTGAATAATCATAATTTTTACTTATCCTAATCAACATTTTGTTATAATTCTAATCGGAATGTTTTTAGTAATTTTTTTTTTTTTAGTGCAACGGATAAGGCAAGCTCAACATTTAATTTGATATATTAGAATTTATAAGTACCAAATTAATAAATGGTAGTTATATCTTTATAATGATAAATTAAACAAATTATAAAAATAATAACAATAGTATATACCTACGTTAAGACAATTAGTGGCATCCACTATCATAAAAGAACCTATGTGACGAACAAATTTTATAAGTATAACAACTGTACAAGTTCACAACGGTTTCCATTATTTTTTCTCGTCGTTGTGACCAAAAAATGATACACGTCATATTTATTATAAATACTACATTTCTGGAAATACTCAAATACAGGTGTACTAACCATGAACAGAAATGAATTGCCAAGTTCTGAATTTTCTCCACCTTGATTATTAAACATCGAAGCAATTAATAATAACACTAATAAAATTATTCGATCAAAATAAATATAAATGCTTCTTGGAAAAAAAAAATAATCATATTTTTAAGTTATTTTTCGGTTATTCCTGTAGTTTAAAATCTTCTAATATAATATATGAGTATTAACAAAACAAAAGTTAACAACCACCACCAGGTCCAGGTAGAATATATTTAAAACATTAAAAATACCGAAACACAACCTTTATTCTTTATGCACGCATTTTAGTACCAAAAATGCCAATAATCTAGATAGATATATAACCGTGAATCCCTGTATATGAGTATTTTGAATCCTTAGCTTGCTATTTCGGCTAATGTTATCAAAATATAAACGACCTACGTTACTCGTGTTCTCTTACAGTTATGGAATTATTTTTATGTGTTCAAACACATAATATTTTCACGCACAAATAATTTCAATAATTTCGAATTGCCTGCAAGGTACATTGAACTCGCTATAATATTATATTTTTGGTATAGTGGCTTATGGACTGCAATTATAGCCGTGCTAAAAGCAGTTTTTGCTGAATTGATTTCTGATTCGATTAATCTCGTTTTCTTTATTTTCTTTTGCCCCAACAACAAATTATCGGAAGCTTTCTGTTGAGGATTTTTACAGAGAACGTGTCGAATACAGATGATGAAAAGAGATTCGAATCGCTTAAAGCTTAAAGAATTATATCTTCATAACATTTCTCGTTCCAATCATAATGGGCTACTGTAAGGTATTTACTGTCTTACTATGACGAGATTTTATAATAATCTAGGCTGAAATAGATTGTATTGCTTCATTTTCGTCCACCAGAACAAATATAATATGTACTGTTAAATATATAAAGTAATAAATATACTATAATATTAATACATAATACGAAAGAATATGAGTATAAGATCTTTCTCACAAGAAAAGTGTTTAATAATAACCATATATTCAGTAATAAATACTTACTTATAAATGAATATCAAACTTATAGTAAAAATTTAAATATACATAAAAATTTAATCTCATATATTATCTGTACTATATTGAATTCAATTATCTAGCAAAATGAGTATATTCAAACATAATTAAGGGCGGGTATTTACGGGTAGGTCACTTACCATGATAGGCGAAATTAAACTGGTTATCCCTCGCAACCCCCCTAATCTCAATAATTTTTTTTTGCTTCTTCCTTCACTCTTAAACTTTTGTCTTTAGCCCTGCTTATGAAATTATATTCAAATAACTTATTTTAGTATTTAACATAAAAAATTAATCTAAAAATTGTCTTTTTCACTACCGATAAAAATCAACAAAAAATAAGAGGTGACTTTAGAATTAAGATTTTTGACTGAGTATTATAAACATTTCAAATATTATCAAATAAGTAATAAATTATTCAATTTCAAGTATTGTGTAGCTTATTATCCATTGATTACGAGTAGGTATAATAAAATAATGTGATTAATATTAATTATCTACCAATGTAGCAAGCGGGAATAACGCTGTACACGGATATTAAATCTACTCAAAATAAATAATATTCGTGCTAACATTAATTATTTGTTTATTTGTATTTTGATAAATAAGCCATAATCATGAATCATTTCGTTTTTATGATACTAAATTTATACTGTAATATGTAATATGGAGGCAAGGATGTATGTCGGGATGGTCCTAGTGGCCGAATTACCGAAGAAGAAGAAGAAGAAAATATTTAGTATGTACAAATGGGTATTTCAATTTTGTCTTCACATCAAATATTTATAATATTATATAGTATCTACTACCTATATAATACATTTAAAACTGTAAGGAACTTTTGTGGGTTACAGATAGGATACTTGCCCCCAATGCGCCCCTAGATCCGTCTTTGAACATGAAGGAAAACATTTTTATAGCTAACTTAAACAAATTTTTTTTCAACAATGAAAAATGCTTATTATAGTGTCATTTTTATTTTATATATCTATATGAACATTCAATTTTATTTATGAAATAAAATAAATTGTCAATGCCCATATAACATGGGCCACTCTTTAAAATATGTGCAATTCTTATGACTGTAGTCACATTTATGGAGTACCCATGTTTCTAAAAACTACTTATTATATAGTTCTGAAAAAGTTTTACAAAAGTTTATTAAAAATTTCAAATCGTGAAGAAAAATTGTTCCACTTTATTTTTTAAGTTGTACTATACCAAAAAATTTATACATTGTATCTTAGTACCTATTTAAAATTTTTATTTTCCAGTTTCCATATCGAGAATAAGAATGAACTGTTACTATAGGCATACAATTTATGAGATCTAATCTTAAAAATTAAATTTACTTTACTATGTTTGCAAAATCTTAAATGTTCTAAAAAATGGAATTACGATTAATTTCTTCTATTAAAAATATTTTACCTCGAAAGAAAACCAGCTATTTATAAAACATTGCAAATGAGATTTTAAAATATTAAAAACATATCAATGACAAAAATAAAAGATTTACTTAAAATTTTTCATATTTATTATTTTCATTATTAACATGCAGTTTTTCAAAAATTAATGATCAAGAATATTAATTAAAATACATTTTAATTTCGTAACAGTATATATATAGATTTAAAATTATTTATATTTAGTTTATATCTACAATTATAAACTTGCATAAATCTCATTTATTCTTCAATTTAATTAATAAACAATATATATATATTATAACCATAATGATGTGATGTATGCATATACAATCTATACAATTTTTCTATTGTATCATTCGTATTCCACGAAAAGAACAAAATATACACGATTGATATACTCATTAATATTATACTCCCTATTTTACACTTATCGAATTACCTTTGTATGATATTGAATTTTTAATGAAATAAAACGTTTTAAAAATCTTATTAAAATTAACTTAAAGGTTCTACATAATGTCATAATATATATTTTTTGATTGATTTAAGTTCTTACTTATTTAGTATTTAAATTTTCAGTTCTATATATTGTACAAAAACAATCTATTTTACTATTTTTATGTAAATAGAAACCTGAGAAGTTCATTAATACCCTTTATTTTTAAAAGTATGATATAAACAATTTTTCCCCAAGTCATGGAATTAACATTTAAAAATCCATAGGAGGAAAAAACTAAAAAGTACCTAACTCAAGTTAGTTAGGAAAAGAAACGTTTCCTATAGCATCACTTCTAAATAAACTTAGTATCAAACTAAATATTGCTGAAATCTATTGTAAAAAAAATAACTATGTATAAATTAGATATTTCTTGTTAAACAATTTTTGTTTTTATTGTTTAAAAATAATGTATCTACTATTATCATTATAATAATTACTTAAAATCATTTTTTTGAGTATGACACATAAGGCTTTAATTTTATATTCTCCTGAGAGTTCAAAATTTCTATCAGTAGCTCTAATTATTTTCTTCATTTATTTCGTTTATAAATAACTGGTTTTCCGAATTTAAATTTGCGCCATATCTATACCTTCACTATTTGGTCATTTTTAATTTTGAAATGTTAATAACTATTAATTATTATATTCTGATCAGCCATGTTCTTTGAAGGATAAGGAGTAACTCAATGGTGAAAATGCCATTAAAATAAATTCAGAAGTTTCGGAAAAAAAGATTAACATAATTGATTCAAGTTTGATATATGATATGTGCATAGATTCTTTAAACATGAAATTAAAAATAAAATAATCATAAGTACTCAACTGTTTTTAAAATCAATTTTTATCGTGACAATTCCTATTCTGTTATATATATTGTTTTCATATTATATAGGTAGATATACCTTCCTGAAACTTTTTCAGAATTATTCGACCTTCAAAAATGATAACAATACTATTAATAATAAAAATGTTTGTACATTTTAAATATCACAATATTATTATAAATGCAATATGTTATCCGTTTGTGTGCATGTACATAAAATATTGTTTAAAATATTAACAATATTGTTCTTTTTCAATTTAACCAATAAATATATGTTGTATAAGTCTAGATTCAACAAGTATCATTTAGGGCAAAGGACAAACAGCTGGTGTTTTAAACTACGCTCTATGGCACAAATTATTTCGTAGAATCAACAGTTGTAGTATATATTATTTTATATTAGTTTTTTTTTTAATAAAAACCTCTCAAGTTTCAGTCATGAATTCAAATTTTTCGTTTTGGTTCTTGGTAATATTTTCATTTTAAGTTAAATAATTTTAATAAAATTAGATTTTATGAATAATCATAAATATTATACATGCTAGTAAGGTTTATTGAAGGTAAATTGAATATTTGAATGTGTTGTATTTTATTCTAATTTATATGATCATAATTAATCAATACATAGATTATCAATCTATAATTGTTTCAACGTTATAGAATATATTGCAAATACCTGGTTATCAAGCTTTTAAATAAACATACATTTGTACACATTTTAATTATATTAGAAAATGGAACCAACTAACTCTGTTATTAAAGGACATTAACAAAATATAAACGAACTTAAGTATTTATGTAAATAAAATTAAGTAATAAAATTCAAAATACTTACTCAGCTTCTTCGACTGAATCTGTTTTGGCTAGGAAGACACAATTGAGCAATATCGTGGTCATAACCACATAGTCAAATATTTGATTGGTAGAAATGTATATGCACAGCTGCCGAAATGAGTTCCAAGGAGAAAACGTAAAGAAAGACTTGGTGGCAGTGAAACGGTGTATATAATTCTTCCGAAACCTTTTAGATACCACACAAAACGTCTAGAAAATTAAATAATTTTAACTATGAACCCATTAATATACATAATATTAAAAATATTAATAAGAAATAAATTTTATTTCATATTAATTGCTACAGATAATCATTTGACTAGGCTGTGTGATATTGTATCAGAGAATATCTGATGTTGGCATGGAAGTGTTCCTAACGCTTATATGAATTAATACAAAACATCATATCAATATACCCTTAGCTATTATTTAGCTTATCAAAGTATAACAAACATATTGTTCGATTTGTAAATTAATTATTTCATAATAATGTTAGGTATTCAATTATGTATGTTAAACTTTATGTAGACTCCATCGATACATTGCCAATTTAATTAAATGATCATTGTATGCCCATGGCGGTAATATGTGGCGTTATATTACCGACATTGAGATATAATCGTTCTAGCTGACATAATAACTTTTTAAATAGACAAATTTTAGTTATGATGTTCAATAAAATACAAAATCATTATTCTGTACAGTTATGCAATTATTAACTGCTATAAAGCTTCATCGTATATATTGTAAAAACTAAAAATAGTAGTAGCATTGATTAAATATATATATAAAATATACAGTGGTGTATTTTAGACTTTATTATGAGAAAAGTTCTGACTCCTAGATAATATCTAGTATCTATAGATTATTCATTATATCGCATATTTCATTTTTCAATTATGTACGGTTTATATAAAATCCTACATCATATATACATTCAAAACATTAGTAGAATTAGCTATAGTTTTGGGACGAGAGTTATAGAGGTTGAATCATCCGTATTCTTTATTGGGGAAATTATAGAAGAATGTGCTCGCTTTTTAGAGGGTGATAATGACGAACGTGAACGTGAAGTATCTTTTAATTCAGACGAAATACATGCGGAAATGTCTGGCTTAAAACTGAGTTGACTACGATAGTTAGATACCTACTTTCATAAAAGGCGAAATAGAAGTTTGATTCTTTTGTGCCATTTTCACTGTTTTGAAAGCATATTAATATTACAGAATACTCTTTGATTTAACTAGTCTTTTTACATATTATTATTGTTCGTAGTTTCGTACGAGTTCTTAAAAGCTAGAAAAATAAATTACCATAATATTGTATTCACATAAATTTGACAAATATTTACGGCGTTAACAGTCAACGGCAGCAGTTAGCAAAAAATAAAACTGTACTTCGAGTGTTGAGTGTACCGAACACTTTATCTCTTTGGCCTTTGCCATAATAATTTGTGGACAATGATAATTTGTTGAATTCGAAGGAAGATAATAAGACGATAACCAAAAATATAGTTAGCCTGACATTACAAAACAAAAAAATAGGTCCCTAATACAATTCTAAGAATTACATAGTTCGCCATTTACTGCAGGAAGTTCAGATAATATTTTGCTAATGACTAATACCATTGAACATAAATACGTTTTTAGTATAAAATACTTATTTTATTTATTTATTATAAATTGTACTATCAATGCTAATACCTATTATCTAGTATAAAATGAAGTAGGTATATATCATACAATTTTCAAAGCAGTTTTAAAGTATTTCGTTATTCCACAACAATATACTTCAGGAATGAATAGAACTAGAAAAAATTGGGGAGGGGGGGTTAACCCCCAGGACTCCCCCCCTAAATACGCCACTGACAAAATAAATCAAATGAGTAGGCATATATATTATAATGATGCGCATTTGATAGGATAATTGATACGTTTTAATCACCATTTGTATTTTGTATGGATTTTCTTATCAATAAGTTTCTGCTTGACACTGATAGTAAATTTTTGATAGTCTTTAAAATTTAATGCCATTGTGAAACCGAATGTACTTTTCAAACTTTAACCGTTTGTATTTATACCTATCTAATACCAAAAATTAAAACACAAAAATATGAGTAGACACGCAGTAGTTACATAATTTCAGTAGAATCTATGTAAGATGCAGTACTTTAAATGTTCATGTCGACTTTAAGTTATTAAAGTTCATCGCTACAATTAGTTATGCGAGTATCACAATCACAAGGGGCGTTTAGTGTTAAAGAAACATTCTTTAAACACCACGGTTTAAGTATCATAATTTTCCTTAATTCGTCTTTCTAGCCCGTCGAGTTTACGATGATTACCTTGAAGTGACATTTTATGATTATTTATCATACGCTCTGGTCCAACATAGACATATATTATATTGTAGACAATATTATATATATATATATATATATATATATATATATATATTATACGTAGTTAGATAGAATACAAATTCAAATATAGACACCAAAAAATAATTAGTACTTTAAAATTCATACTTATATTGCATTGTCACTATTAATGCTACATGTAAAAAAAAGTCAATTCCAACTAGTACTACATTTTTACAGGTTTAGGACAGTAGAAGGGATAATACTGTTGTTTTCTTTTTAGATAATAGACAATTTTTTTCTTGAACATTTATTTTTTTAATTAATAAAATAAAATATTTTCGTATAGGTTATTATTTGAAAATAATATCATATCGTCTGTATTTAACCTTGCATTCTCAAAATGTATACTTTCAAAGTTATTTTTTACATTTAATAGTTTTAAATAATATAATTTATGAATAATAGTAAATTATGTGATTTAAAATAGTACAATATAACTAAAAATAACAGACAGCAGTAGCAAAAAACATAACATGGTATATTCTATATAACAAAAAAAAAATGTATCTTTATATAAACTCATAGTAGATAAATAATTATTATTGTTGTTTCTTAACTATTTTACTAATTATTATTGACCCTTTTTAGATTAGGTTATGCTTTAATTATTGACATTTGCACGACTATATATTAATGAGTACATAGACCTAATCAAGTAAAATAATTTTGCTGTCTAGTCTAAACAATATTAATGAAAACTCATTTGGAGTGTGATTAATCAACTATTTAATAACAAGTGTTCGTGTTTTTAATAGCATACAACAAACTAATTAAGTGCGACAATAGGGATGCAATTATAATAATTAAATTATAGATTCTGGGCACATAATGTTTGTAAGTGAATATAATTACTTTTAATTATTTCAATATTTTCATATTTACTAAAAGAAAATGTTTAAAATATAATTATTAAAATATAATAAAAGCATATTTATCGCTGACTGAATGACTCCATAGAGATTTATATTTTTTTTAAATTTTAAATCTATATATCACATTGGAATTTAAAACCATTCTGCATTATTTGGATGTATTATGGTAATTAAATTAGGTGCATCCTGTTAAAAATATTTCAAAATAATTAAAAATGAAATATAAACGACCTCCCAAATATTTAGAGTATAAATATATTGTTATACTCATGATAGTTGATACGACTTTAGACATTTTATAAAACCTGACAAATGTATTTGCTGATTTATTGACATTCCGATTTGGAAACTTCCCCTCATGAGCGAATGATAATCAGATTTCAGTCAATTATCCACATATACGTTTTCATAGTTTTGTATAAATGTACTATGTCTATGGGATGATAATCTTCAGGTCCATATAATAACAATTACGTAATAAATAATATCACTTGTAAAATACAGTCACTTCACTAATCTTAATTTCCTAAATATTAATTCATACAAACTACAAGATAATTGTATAGTAAATAGAATTGGTTTTTACATATTGAAGAATTCATTCTGTTTACAATACATGATATTTTTTCAAGTATCTGTTAAGTTTTCCTTCACTAAAGTATGATTTATACAATAATCCTTTTTACACTTTCGTTGAAGAGTCTAAACAGAGATCAAAAATCAAAGTATATAAACTATAATTTTTATTCTCATTATTTCGTCATCTAAACATTCTAAACACTAGTTTATATATAATAACTACCTAATGATCCATGAACGAAGATGACCCTTATAAGTCTACTTAGTATTGTTATTAATATTTCATAGAAATCGTTTCAAAGGGAAATTTCGAATGTTAATTGCCAAAACTTTTGACCTGCCCCCTTGAATCGTAAATTAACGTAAACAACTTTACCGGTATACGGTATACCATTCTATTGTGCATTTGCTGGACTCTAGACGACCGTGCAGTGCACAAATACAATAGCAGGATAATATTCTGCACCTTTGGGTTAACGACTTGTGAAATTCCACAAATCATACATTATGCTATTCTCAATTGAATGTATAGATAAATAGATATATTATATAGATAAATAGAATACCATAATTGATGTCCATATGCAAGGGTTATAGGCTATGGATATACTTAGTTACAATCGAAATATTGATATGACACAGTAAATAAATAATAAAGAAATAATATTTCATTTTTTGATCATACAATGGGAACTATAATCAATAGGTACTATACCATATTATAAAAGCTTATTGTTGAGCTTGTGTTACAATTAATAAAGAGTTCTCTAATCGTTTTTCATAGTTTTTTGTTAAAGAATTTGTACGTATGCTTAACATAGACATAGAACAATAATAATTATAGATCTTCTTTGTCCTATTATGTGAACATTTGACAGATTTACAATTTTTGAGAAACATTGTTGAAAAAACGTAACCAAAGAAAAATCTAAATCCTATTTATATAGGCCAAATAAATATCTTAGTAGCCTTTATATAAATTAAGAAAACTTTAATTTTTCTAAAAATTAAACTAATTGTTCTAACCAATTAACAATCAAATATATATAAATATATATATTTCCTTTAGGAATTTGATGATATTTATATTAGATTGGAGATAAGTTTGTATTTCTTTTCGTCTAGTTCCTATGGTAAATATGGTGTTTTTCTCTGGATTTGTCGTATTTTTGGAATTCTGTTATTACGCGTTTCACTACATAGGCTACTTCTACGATTCACATATCGGCGTGAATCGTTTTTGGCCATGAGGTGATAGTGTGTTGTAAACGTGTGTCCCATTCAGAAGCGGTTCATGATGGTATTGTCTTTCCTTTTAGGATCTGGGTCTTGCCATTAATTATGGATGTTGTTTTTTATCGAGTCATGTTTGGTGGTTTATTTTTTCCCGTCGTTTAGCCATTTTTGATTTAGGACATTGTGTACTTCTTTCTTTTTGTCTTCATACTTCCTGATATTCAGGATTGGGGTCTCGGAAGAGGTGGACGCTTTAGAAGCGTATCAGCCTGATTTTTCGTTTCCTGTGTTATTTTGCGATGGTCATCCATCCATATGTAGAAAATATCTATACCCATTTGGTTTGCTCTGTAGATTTTTTCTTGGATTTGTTTCAAAATTTCCGTCAAATATAATTTAATAGGACTTAAAATAGCCATTTAATTGATATTACAATATTCATATAAGATTTTATTGTTATGACTACTTAGAATTTCAAACCATTTTACATCTTAAAAACAATTATTTAAATATAGGTATAATAAATAACAATTAATAGCTAAAATAATTATTTTGAAATTTATTTCTAATAACTCAATAGGTATAAATAAATTATAACATAATGTAGTATGATAATTTAAATAATACCTATTTCAACTAAAACATGATATACACCATTAATTAATTTAAAAAAATAAATTACCATTTTTAAATTGTATCTGTCTACTAGATTTAATATTATTTTGTGTAGTATATGTAATTTATTAATATATATAATATATACATTTTTATCAGTTTTGTATGAGATTTTTAATCTACCTTTTGACTTTATTAAAATATAACAGTTATTATTATATTAAATATGCATACATCGAAATCAGTGAAGTTATAACTAAATTTATCTTTATATAATCTATACGCAAGCGTGAGTGTAATAACATCCTTACATCAGCAAAAAAAAAAAAAATCGTTATTTGAGTTAAAATATAAAATCATTGTAAAATTAATCAACGTCCAAGTACCTACTTACATTGAAATCAATAAGAAATGTAATTTATTGAATATAGTGTCATCGGTTTATAAGTGTGATAAAGTGATTACACCTGACTTTGTTCCACTAATGGAGAAGTATTAGTTTTCAAGACACGACAATATACAAGAAATCACCCCTAACTGGATATATAAGATTAGGTATAGTTTTTCATTGTTTTATAAGTAAATTTTAGTTGAAGAACATAGATCAGTTTAAGTATATTTAAATATTATTAAATTTAGTTTTACCAACATAAATGAAGGACCTTAAGTTGAATTAATAAAATCAATAAGCATTCGTTCGCCGAAAAAATACTTAATGCATTTATACAAACATATTGAATTTATATCAACATAAAATTAAAATACGACATTTCGTCACTTTACTCTCAATACTCGTATACATTATCTAAATTCTGAATAACTATATAGGTACAATAGTTGAAAAGTTACAACAATTTTAGTAGTTTTGCTACCGACTACACATAACTTTTAACTTTATTACATATGAACTTAAGTTGAAAACGTAATTTAGTTTTACTATTAAAATATTTAACAAATTCAAGAAACAAATAAACTGATATTATTTTTAAAAAAAATTATAGAATTATAACTTTTGAATTTTAAGAAAGCTTTTCCTACGGCGGTTACTTCTAATTTAAATAACATTAATTAGATTAAAATGTTCTTAAATATACATTAGTTCAGGTATTAATCATCTAAATGTTATTTGATAAAATTCTTTTGGGGAATATGATCCAAAAGTTTTCTTTAAGCGACAACTTTTTTTGTATAATGAATTAATGACTGATTTAAAAAATTATTAAATTTTATTTCAATAAAAAAATGTTCTCAAAAATAAAGATTTTCCGTAACACACATATATACATAATACTTAAATTTTAATTCCATTGCATTAATTATCGACCATTGTCAACCACAAGTGAATAGATAATAAAAAAATGAATTACGAAGAATTGTCTTGAAAATGATTGTAACGAAATTTTTATAAACATATTTCCTAAATATTTATCATATCGTTTTGCTCAATACTCCTGCAAATAATTTTTAAATATTGACTTGAGACTGTGTCAAGTTCTCTGACGTGTTGATCAATGTTCAAGAAGTCTTTGTTTCCACTCTACTCGTATAACTGTGAATTTTATTCTTTGTTAGAACTCTATACATAGTGTTCAAGGAAAACTTTTAAATCAATATCACCATGTTCTATACATTACCTCAGCACTTTTATTTTTATTCTTTCTGGGTTTATTTTCTAAAGAATTTAAATCTTCTTTTTTTTTTCAATTTATTCCTAAAAAAATAATTTTTTCGACGATTAGTAGCTACAATAATAGCGGTATGATTTTAATTTCCAATGCATGATAATTTTATTTTATGCATACGATCTTAACTCTTTAAAATTTTCTAATATTTTCTATTCCATTTTCATATTATTTAATCAATACTGTAGAATACGTGATTAAGTGGTATCCATTTCTATCAATACCAGGAATGCTCTCGATGTAAAGAAACGACTGACGTTTTGATTCATAAATTGTATTTAATGAATGTTAACGGTTCTCTAAAAGTCGGTTTTATTCATATTTTATTTCCAATAGAAGACAAATAAGAAAAACTAATTTGTTGATAATGTCTACAAATTAAATATCTTTAATATATTTTGTCGTACCTGAAGATGATCATATAATACATGCTCATATCTTCTATTATTCATTGTAAACGTGAATAAAGATAAATATAGTTTCAAATATGTTTACATTTTAGCGTGTTTGCTAATTTGAAATGAAATACACTTAAATTAAAATAAAAACACATATGTTGATGAATGACAAGTAATCAAAATTTTTGAAAAAGGTATCAATTTCTTTATAACTAAGTGTATAGTAAATTGTATTTTATAATGGTCTCAAAATAAATATTCATATGTAATGTAGTATAATTCTTACTCGAAAACCAATTACTTGTTTTGTATATTTGCGTATTATATCGGCGACACCTAAAACTTTATCATATATTAATATAATCTCAGTTTTTGAGATTATTTCAATTCTATGCGTATTTCTGCTATCTATTAAATGTTTTACAAATATTTAGTCATTAAAAGTATTTTCCTACGTTCTGTTAAATACTATGTAATTATATTGATATATTTTGTAAAACCCGTAGCTGGCTCATTCTGATTAAAATGACAAAATACATGTCTTCAACTGGGTAAAAATATATTTTTAAAGTGCATTCAAATAAACTTAGAATCACTTCATTAATTCTGAATACATTTGTTTGTTTTTTTGGAATAATAAGTGAGTTAAAAACTCTGTCTGATTCTCTAAAAGCACTTTATTTTAGCCCTTCTAAGTCAATTCTTGAATATGGATCTGTGTTTTCAAGGAGTTCTGTGCTTCTATTGATGGCCTTACAATATATCAGATATTTAAAAAAAAATCTATCTTTTCCTATCTCCATGCTAAACACTGCAGTTTCACTCTTATGATTTTAATAGTGGTTGCCAAAATCTAAAACTAATACATTTTTTTTTTATCTTCAGTCATCAGTGCATCGTCATGTAAATTCAGTATTTCTCTTCAAGCTGGTTCAAACTCAACTTACTATTTTTTTCATGCTAACCGAAATTAATTTCAAGAGTCCCCCGCATTTACTTCGTCTCATTACTCCTCTTCTAACTATTTATCTAATTTACTTCTTAACCATTTAATATGTGACTTATCAATGATTGCCCTATTTTTAGATTCTGAACGGAGTGATGGAATCTATTGATTTTACAATGATGTGTTTTTTTTTATTTTTTTTTTTTTTGTGTCTGACGACACATTTTTTGGAAGTAAAAATGCTTCGATTTTCTTAAACAGCGACTTTTCTGAAAGGAAAATTAATGTTGATGGTACTTGGGCGAGTCAAATATCCAACTTTTTCAATACTTATTAAAAAAATCGAAAAAACGATAAAAAAATTACAAAAAAAACGGGAAATTTTACGCAAAATCACGTTTTTACAAAATACATTTTTTTAAAATGCTCTAACTCAAAAACGGAAAACCGCAAAAACTTGAAATTTTCACCAAATCTTTATAATGGCGTTTTCTATATACGGTTAAGTTTTCAAAGTTTTTTGACATATTTTGACTTATTTATAGACAATTTAAATTTTCGATTTTTGTAAAAAAAAATTTTTTTAACATCTATAAAATTTAATTGGCTGACCAAAAACTCTTAAAAATTTAATATAAGGTATATATTAAATAAAACTAATTGCAACTAAAAAATATCGGAAATTGTTTCACTCAAATTTTTTTTATAAGCCCATAAAGTTAAAATTCGTATAAAATATGTTAAAATCGCAATAATTTGCAAGTTATTTTGTAGTTGAAAATTTATAAAATTTTTTTTGTTCATACTTAAGGTTCAAAATTTTTACACTAGGTTGTCTGTAAGCTAATCTTCAAAAATATATAAAAAAATTTCTACTGGACTTAAAAGAAAAAAAATTTAAGACTGTTTGAAATTTAAATTTTTACGAAATTGCATTATAATTCAATTTAAATATAAAATACTATACTATTATATACACATTTTAGACAAGCATATTAACTCCGTTCAGAATCGTTATTTGTATACAATGATATCTAACATTGCATTCAAATTCAACAAATCCATTGTAATAATGATCTATCCTATAAACGAGATGCACTCCACCCCCAACTGTACAGCAAAGCGAGGCCCATCCGTTCTTTTTTAGATTTAATTTACACATTTTTCTGAGCTGTGATTCGCGTTTTCTGTTGTTATCTTGTTTCTAATATCCATTGTCTATTATTTTTAGACACAAAAGTTACAAATGACTACTATGTTTTCTTAAATAAATGTATAAATCACTGATTAAATGTATGAATTTTCTGGAAAAATATAAATCATGTAAGTTATCTAATATAATTTCATCGTTTTTATTAGCATATTATATATGATTTTACATAGTAATAAACAACTATATGTCTATATGCCTTACTTATTAAAAATTCGTCTTACATATCTATGTGCACTAAATAATCTAATGGTTATATAAAAACTAATTTATTATTATTGTTATTGTTATTGTTTTCAAATATTGATTTATTATTAGTAGTTGATCTTGCATCTATACATCACTACCAAATATGGCTTAGTTTAAAACGATTCAATAAAATGTTAACCTAAGAAAGAAAAATAATAAGTAGTTGATTGCTATTTTTAAATGCAGGATAATATTTGCAAATATCATCACTAGATGTTTAATGTAGAATAAACTGCAATTCGAGAAAAAATAAGGGTTCACAAACCATTCATATGATATTTATCTAACTTGAATGGAAATGCATTAAGTAAATTCCATGGGTAAAAAATTAGTAAATAAATAGATAACTTATAAGATATTATATTTAAAAGCTGCTTACACCATGCGATCCGTCTTAATCAGAAGTAACAATCGCCCAAATTTGACAATATACGTAACTTGAATAACCCTAAAAGCATTAACATGCGAACTGCTATTCATTATGTTAATAAACGAAGGTGGGAGAGTATTACATATAATTGACCTACAAAAAAAAAGTTTTCCTTCGTCCCCTTAATGGCGGTACCAAAACATTTTCGTGTTCAGTTATCACGAAGGATATCAGGGTTGACTTTTTTCCCTCATATAAAAATGTATATGAAATTAAAAATAAAATGCGAAAATGAATAGAACCCAAAACGCATAGGATTGTGTTAAAATATTAGTTTATGTAGGTATTGATTAAAAACAAAAATAAAAATGACCACATTTCGCAAGTTAAATATAAATTATAATGTTTATTTTGCAAGTATATATAATATTTAGTTAAAGTATTTTACTCTTTAAAAGTAAAGTTGTTAAAAAAGAGAAAAAAAATGCGAATTATATTTTAAAAGTATGACATCACCATACCTAATATTTTAGTGTATTTTCTACGTAAATTGTTTCTATCTATTCGGAAACAGCAGAAAGTAAATGACGGGACAGAGGTTTTTCTATTTCAATCTTGATAAGGTGGTGCTGTACTGTTGTAGTAATAACTTTCAGATGCACGGAGCCAAGGTATTATCACACCATATATTGAGATGTATGTTTAAACAACACTGACCATTATTTTTAGTTTATTGAATCGCAGCAATACTATAACAATTCCTATCGTCACGATTTCTGGTCGTTCATAACAGTCAAAAGTCAAGTAAAACTTTAGGCTTTATATTTTAAATTTGAATTTGACAAAAATAATATCAATATGTTAAATTATTTTTTTTTTAAAAAAAAACAAGTACCTATATCGGACAAATTGTCAATTAGTAAAAAATTAATGTTAACATCTTTTTAAGTACAAACACAATATTTTTTCTAATTAATTATTATTTTATCAATAGAAATAATGTATTAATTTAAAAACTATTTTTAAGTTTTTTTTTTTTTAGTTCTTCTTTTATATAAGAATATAATAGTATAAAATAATTATATGCGAGTCCAATTTTTAATTTCATTGTAGTATCATATTATAGAAGTTAAACCAATACATATTTTGATTTATTTAAAATTAAATCTTACATGTTTCAATATATTATTATTTTATCTAATAATACATAGTTGAAAATAATTTTAAAATAAGCTCTAAAATAAAAGAAACAAAATAGGTAGTATTTGATAAAAATGATTTATTTTCTTTGGTTTTAGTCTTTAGTGTCAATTAAGTATACATAATATGTATTATATTCTGAATGTTACCGTCAATGTCATCAATTTGGACAGTCACGAGATTGACTGGTCAAATAATATAATATAATATGCCTGAGGATTTTGGTCGTTTTTAATGATGAGTATAATTTATTGACTTTGACTTGATAAATCAGAGAATTTTATAATTGTATATATAAAAATTTCTGATAGTCGTCCAAGTAGCCAAGAACAATACTGTTAAAGGATCTCAAGAATTTTAACGATACGACTGCAAAATTAAATACAAACCTTAAAAGTATACTAATAAATCTACTAAGCGATTTTGTATTTCTAAACGTCATAGTAGTATACCATGTAAAAATAAGTGATGTTCAATAAATTAATATCTTTATCATAATTAATGTACCTATGAAAAATAATAATGATAAAATATTTTTAGTAAATGAATGTATTCAAATAAGAATAATATAAATCATTCTGAAACTAAAGTAAATACAATTTATTTTTTATTTGTATTCATTATGTATGATTTTTATTTTTAATAGTTATGTAGCTTATATAAATAAAATATTAGTTTTTCACTAACCATACAGTTTTAGTCGATAATGACTGGCCAACCAAAACAATTATTCATTTTTACTAAATAAATAATAAAAAATAAAAATAAAATACGAAGATCGATAAAACATTCAAAAAATATAAGAGCAAACGGATGTTCTCGAAAAATATTATACAATTTATTTTTCATACGGATATTAGTAAAACAAAATTAAGTGTCTCTTCAAATGAAAAATGAAATTGTAATAGAAAATCCTAAACTACTTTGTACTTGGGTTAGGTAACTGTAGTGAATATTTTATAGGAGTTGGGAGTATTGTCATTTTAAATTTAAAAATGATAAATCATAAATTTCATAAAACGACTGTGAAACGCCACTGAAAATCTTTTACACGTGTTAGTAAGCAAAATATATATGTTGATAGAAATCCATATTTTAAAGATAATTAGTTGATTTTTTCATCAACTATTGCAAGTTTATAGTATATTATAGTGTTATAATAATAGTAAAATAATTGGAGTGCACATTTTTTTTTATGGAATCCTATATAGTGTCATATATCCGGCCTATCCTGTAATATATAACAAATAAAAATATGGTTAAACTATAAATGCTATTACAAATAAACGATGCTATAACAATTGCATTCTTAATTGTTTTTGTCTTTCATAAATTTTATAATTATAAGATCTGGAAAGTTTAAAATCCTTATTTTAATTATTATTTAAAGATTAAATTTTTTGCTAAATTAGATATGAACACATCCAAAATATTACGGTGAAAAGACCTGAAGAATTTTTCCATTAAGAAAACATTCCATTTCATTCAATTTGTAATCAGTCGAAAAACAAACAATTTAATCAAGATATAATTTGTAAATTAATTATAACTATATTAAATAATTATAATTCTTAATGTATGTTATAATTGGATACAATTAATATTGTAATGATATAAAAATAAATGTTTTATTGTTCATTTCAATTAGAACTATAAAAAAAATATTTTCTTTTTATTGGCACATTTATGATTTATCAATATTAAAAAATCAATATGAGAAAATATAAGATGATGTTTATTGATATTTATATATTTTACTAGTACTATAAAATATAGTTTTTTTTAATGAACACCCTTGGATTCTGCTAAAAAAAAAAAATGATTATACTCAGTTTGTCACATTAAAATTTAGTTAAAGGACTACTTTTCAGTACAAAGGGAGGAAGTTGAACCATGGGTCGTTTAGAAACAGTAATAGTGGTTGAGGGATTTGCTTGGAGAACTCCCAACTTGTACGATAATATAATTACCCAATAATTTGTTATGTAAATTATTTTAAACGTACATAATTATTTATAGTAAATCTGAAATCACAACATTTTTTAAACATTGACGGCAAGTTTAACTATGAATAACAAGAAATATTTTTAAAATATAAAAATCGAGTATACAACAATTATTATACATTATATAATGAAAAACAATAAATTATAATATGATAACTGGTTTAATTACATATTCATTTACATCCTTTAAATAGACATGATAGTCAAACGATAGAAGCTAAGAGTGAAATGATCTAGGTCAGTACCACCATATCTCTCAATTTAAATTTTAAAAAAAAAAACCTTCATCAAATAGAACAAGTCATGTTTTTTATAATTTTATTTCTTTAATACTACATAAAAATTTTCCACGTGATTGTTTTTAAATTGTATTATTATAGCTATAAATATGTATGAAGTGGTGATTGAATTCAATATTTCTAATAAATCTGCAATATTTGCGTTTTATTTTAATAATAATAAATATAATAAAACGTTATACTCATTGCTTTGTATTGTTGTTGACTATATAAAAAAACATACCTACCTACTTGATTAATTTTTAAATTTTTTAACTTTTTCTTATTGTTTTTTTATATATTATATTTACAGTTGAATACATTTGAAAAATTTTACATAATTTATTTTAAGTTCGTTTATTCATAATTATGATTGCCGCCATATTTTGCTACGACCATTGTAAATAATAGTAAACAGTTGCTTGCAGTTATCCCTCTTAGATGTATCTACTAACACCAGAAATATTTTTTTTTCAAAAATGAAAGCTATAGGTACTTAAATTATTAAATTAATTAATAGCCGTAAGATTGATAAATTATTATCCTATATAGATTATGTAAACATTTTAAATGTTTAGACAGTCAAACTATATCAAATACAAATTAAAAAAAATTCAAATTTCGTTTTATGAAAACAATTTTAATTTTTAATCAGTTATTACACTTGCATTTAAATAGACACACATCTGCACATACACACACAACCCGATTAAACTTAATTAATAATCAGCCATACTTCTTATAAAATGTAATTAAATCAATTCATTATTGAAACCTATATATTTTTGTAATATATAAAATAAATTAGCCAATATCATTTAATCGTATTTTATTTGATTATTTATATACTATATATGGCAATAAATAACAATGGGCAGCTTAATGGTAGTCACATATTAATTAATTTTCTAATTTTAAAGGAAATTTGATAATATATTATTTAAATGACCAAAACTTTTTCGTACAATAACTATTAAAAAAATTTAATGGGACATTTTGCAGTATAATCTCACCAATAAAAACTATTAAACATTGAATAAACAAACACTCCAAAAACCTTCTAAAGTATGTGTCATACAATAAACTGCAAATATAATACACCCACATTCACACATTCGTATTTAATAACTAAAAATATCTTTAAAATAATTTCATCATAACCAAATTTCAAGAACCAGATGTATAGAAAACAAAACATTCAAGAAATTTAATATGTACGATAAATACCAATAATATTAACCACTCCTTCTTACATATGCGACTAAGTTATTTGTATCCAACATAATATCATAGTATCTAAGTTTTTAACTATACTATTACACAAATAATGTATTATAATTATTATAACTTTAATTATTTTGAATTCTCAAGTAAAAATGATAATGTAATTTATATTATGTAAAAACAAACAGATACCAAATTTTTTTGTTGGCATAATTATTTTAAATTTTAATGCATAATAAATAAAATAAAACTCATGTATTTTTGAAATCATAAATTTTACCAACAGTCAATTTTTATCATTTACACTCTACGTCTCTACAGTATGTTAAAAATAACTAGGTAATAAAATAAAATAAATATTGAAAACTTTCGATGTATCATTTGAATACTAAATACTTATATCAAAGTAATTGTTAAGTTATAGCATTTTAAATAATTAAAATTTTTCATTGATAATTCAACTACAAGTATACATAAAAATAATTTGTAGAAAAACATTTATAATAACTATAATATATTATAAAATTTAGAAATATGTACTTAAATATTAAGTAGAAATACAATTTAGCAGCACTCAATAAAATTGTAAAGTAATATATTATAATCTATCTTTAAATCTACATGTTTATAAATGGGTCTGTTAACAATTGTTATTTGTCATATTTTTTAATTAAATCAACACTACACAGTTTATGAAATATCAAGGAAACACACTAAAATAAATAAAAAACGAGAATAAAAAAATAATAATAATAATAATAATAATAATAATAGTACGGGTAAAACGGTTGTATTTAGCAGATAGAATTGAAAAGCAAAAGGCAGGAAGTCGGGTGCCCGGGTAATTCACGGCAGCAACCCGGAGGATAATTCATCATAAAACCCGGCGGGCCTAGGCGAGCCGTGCCGCCTGAACAAAACTTGTACGCGACGTCATCAGAGAGACATCAATCACCAAAAAACCTTTTGCCAAAAGCACTGTATTCACACACGCAACATAGGCAATGATCTATCATCAGCTTTATGGCGGTTTTCCCGTGAATACGTTAATAACGGCTCACCCCCAACCCAAACATTCTATGGTAACAATTCTTGTACTAAAGCATATAGACCGTTTGAAAAGTCTTTAATAAGTACCTGGATATCCGAAATGTCGATGTATTATTTCCATTTTAAACATTATAATAATATCATATTGTACACTGTACAGTATTAATAAGTCGCGAATAATATAATTCGACTCTTATGTTATGAACAAATGAAACGATTTACATAACATTTTGACAACAAATTTAATACGTTTGCTAATCTACTTTTGTTCAAATTTTTTCATACAATACAATATTATAGGTTTGTCCTAAAAGGTAATCTATCTAGTTTAGAACTTATTTAGGATCCAATTAAAACCATATTTTAAGTTCTGAATCATTCTGAACTAGTTTGATATGGTATTGGAACAAACCTTATGTATCTTACACTGCTCATATTTATTTATACACTTTAAACTCTAATGACATGTAGTTATTATAATATAGTTTGTTTGAAATCATGGATAAGTTGTTATTTATTTTAATATACAAACAACACAATTTACAAATGTAAAAATGAAAACTGCCAAAAATGACCGGATTTTCATTAAAAATTTGGTATTTTGATTATTTGTTTGTCAAAAAAAAAAAAAAAAATAATAATAATAATAATAATTAGGATGAAAATAACCATGTTTATGATTTATCGCGTGGTTACTATAGATTTATTACACTATTTCATGGAAATACAGAAACTAATAGACACTAACATTTTTTCATATATTATGGATAATACCTAAATACTGACGCATTGGATACCTTAAAATTTTCATTGTCAAATATTATAAGAATATTTTCAATTTCATGCGATATTAATCATAATTAAAAATATATATAAATATGGAAAATAGAAAACTTACACAACCAGAGTTTCTAAAGATTTTAAAGAATAGGTAGTTAAGTTTAGAAGTAAAATGATAATTGCATAAGGAAATAAATGATATATGCCGAACAGAACTTGATTTTCACGCCTTCAGATTATTAAAACTTAAATAACGTCTAAATTATTTTGGAATTTTCGAGCATATTATATTATTAACACTAGGCAATATTATATACACTTCGAGGTATTTAATATGAAAAATGGATACAATCACAAATATTATCAAAAACACTGCATACTTACTTATAAAATAACATACAATAATATACAATAATTCATTGTTGTTTAAAACCAAAAATATATTAATTCGTACCAATGAATTTATGACGGATTATTTGTACATAGTAACCATTTTATTATAATACCCAGGTCTAATTAAAATAGAGCAGGGTCAGGATGGGGCCAGGTGTAATAACATCGAGGGCTATACGATAAATCGAAACAGTCCCCCACAACCTCTACACTTTCTATTCCACTTGTACATATTTGTTTGGTAATATTTTAAATCCCTTGACAATTACCCGTGCCAGCATTTGATATTACTACTTTTACAAGTTCAAATAATATCGACCATACAACAATCGAGTATAAATGATGACCAATTAATAATTTAATTAAAAATCAAAATAATATTTCCAAATAAAAGGAAAAATATTAACTGAAAACGGTATGTGATTTTGCTTCGGTTATTAAAATATCAAAACACGCCATTTACATACCAATCTTAACCAGCTACTAATTACTACATATCTGACTGAATGGTAAAAAATTCTTCAGGATATTGATTTGGATCATCGTGGTTAAAATAAAAAAAAACAACGAACAAAATGAAGTACTTATCTAAAAAATATATGAAAATATTAAGTAACATATTTAACCACAATACAAATTTGAAGAAAATATGATAAACTTAGTTAAAATGTTCAAGTTTATAGAAATTACAAAAATTGATTCTGTTTTTTTATATTATTTTGTTGACATAATTGTTTATAAATTTTTATTAAAATGAATTAAATATAAAATAAGTAATATATCTAATCGTATTTCATTGTACGTTATTACTATTTCATTACTTATAGTATAACAATAAAAAATTACTATATTATAATTTAAAAATATAAAATATTTATATTATAGGTACCTACCTAATATTATAATGATTATTTTTTGTTTGGTAATAAAGATTAAAAAAAAAAAAAAAATAGTCATCTGACATGATGTAAATGTAATAGTACATTTTAAATGACAATTTTCATCGTTTCATTTCCCCTCTTCCACACAAATTGACAAATAGACATACGTGCGTGTTTGTGGTTTTTATGTATGCAATATGCATATGCCATTCTTTTTCAGAGAAACCCTTCCGCATGGTCAATTCATGATCATAAATTGTTCAACTGACATTCCTCCCCCACTTGTATGAAATGGGTTCCCCTATATAACAAAACTGACCTTTTAGGAACCACCTCTTCCAATGTTATTTTTTATTACTTTTTTTTTTACACATAAAAACTTCCACTTGTGAACAAAAACAACATTTATTATAATTTTTAGTGTGTACACTTTTTAGAAATTGAAAAAGTTTCAATAAACACAGTTCGTTCGAGCAGACGTTGTTTACAGGGGCATCATAAAGTAATCCTATACATTATGTAGCCGAACCTGTTATATGTAATAATATATAATAATATCACAATACATTATACCACACATTTTCTACAGAAATTACAAGAATCATATTTGGTACATACATCACTCGCAAAGTGACCTACATATCGAACGAGAGGCGTATATTGAAATAACTTAATGTATGTGCGCCATGTATACCGTGTCGCTCGTACAGAGTTCACAAAGCATAAAACGATTCTGGGGGAGGTATGTATGGTTACCACGTGCACCCTTCAACAAGTAGGCATATAGTCCCAAAGGGAAGGGGGTTATTGATTTTGTCAATATGCCGTGACCCCTTCGTACTTTAATGCACTTTTGCCAAATACATACATTGCTTCACGTACACATGATAGAATTCTGACATTTAAGGCTTTCATGGGCCTAACAAGTGGTCATATTTTTATTTTTAGAAGAACCATTAAAAATAAGATTACTGATCAACAAATTCACATTTAAATTTTTATTTAAAATATACAACGTAGCACACAAACACGCCCACCCCTCATAAATATAAATATATAATATAAAACATGTGTGTTGTGTAATGTGTATAAATTCGATAGCTCAATCATTTTTTAAACTCGAGTCCCTAAGTAATAAGTTTTATCAGAAGAAATAGGTATATATTATAGCAATACATAAATACGCTATGATTAGTCAATTAATCCAGCTACATTGTTACATTAATTAAAAAAAAAAAATAATAACATAATACTTATACTAATAATTGAAAAAACAATACTTATACATTAATTGGAAAAAGAAATATTCACTGCTATGTTTAGGTAAATCTTTTAGTAACCATTTATCCTAAAAAGTATTTTTCTTTGACAATTGTGTATACCACTTTTTTTTCCTGTTGAAACTTTTCAGTTTATTATTATTATACACCTCTAGAAATATTATGAGAAAACTCAATTTTGTAGCTAACAGTCAGTAACAGGGACATGGGTCGTTCCGTCACATCACTGAATTCACGAATGGAAATATCCATCCGAGAACTAGTGATCGGAGAAATGACTTAATCGGAATGGCCCTCCAACGGTCATTCCCTACTTCAGTCTCTTAACATAATTAGATGACATTATTAGTTATTATACCTATTCAAAGACGTATTATTTTTTATTTCAACTACATTATAAATAACGTATTGTTGTGTATCAAAATAATTCAAAACATAACAATGTTATAATTCATTTAATACATATTTTCAAAACAAACAATTTATTGTTAGATTCATATTTTACTTATATTAATTAAAAATATATATAGAAATAAAGAACGGCACAATTCTCTGTATTTTACAGTTAATATATAATATTATATAATTTTTAGTTTATATAGTATTATACGTTTCTCTGCATTGTAACTCGTGATAGTTTTTGGATTTTAATTGAAATTTCAAGAGAAAATTTTAAATAATACATGTTATATTTATAAATATTTCTGACATAACATAGACATAAACGTTTTAAAAATTATATGATCAGGTATGTAATGTAAAACAAAAAAAACTTTTCATATGCAACACTTACACCTTTTAATTTCAAAAAGGAATTTTTTTTTTAGAAAAAATGTATAGAATTTATGGAACTAGGAAATATGATAAAATTTAGAAACAGCAACTATCATAACCACATAAGTGAATTAAAACATATCTTTCTAAGTGATACAAACATAAAAAGTAAGAGTTTGATTTTTAAATGTTGGTTTTTGTTCTTTGGGTGTAACGTGTATGAGAATAAAATAATATATTTTTGTAAACTAAACCAAATCCTTCACACGTGACAGAAAAATACGAAAACTAATGGTTTTTGCACGAATACATTTTATGGTTGTTGTACATTGGTTATAATATCATTAAAATGTTTACTTTCGTTCATATTCTTTAAAGCCAAATATTCTCGATGCATACAACAATGTGAACAATAAGTCGAATTTATAATTGTATATTCTACTTCTTTAACACAAGTAACTATACGGTCTACACCTGAATGAATCCCTATCATAGATGCGGCACCGTCTGTGCAAATCCCAATATTAGTATCCTAGCCAATATTTTTGGATATCACATAATTATCCATTGCATTAAAAAAATCATCTGTGAAAAATGTTTCCAATTTAAAGGTACTTAAAATCTATTATTTTAAATCAGCAAATGTATCATCAATGTATCTCACATAAATTTATAATTATTGCGATTTACTTGATATCTTTTGATTCATCCTACTGGATGGCATAATACATAAATTTGCTATTTTTTTCAACAACCTGATAGTGTTATTCAATATTATCAGCGACACAAAAAATTCGTCTACGAATATATAGTGTCATTAGACATAGGAATATTTCGAATTTATATAGACGAATAATTTGACCACACAAGATTTAATTAATTGTTCACCAATATTATACCTATAACTTTTTTGTCTTTACGATATGAATAGCGTCTATAGTGGTAATAAAATAACGTATTTATTATCCCTTGTCAACTGACGTGTATGATTTAATATTTTTTTTACTTTTCTTGAACTCATCACGTTTTTTTTTTTTTTCAAAAAAATGATAAGTAGTTTAATTTCTATATCTGCTATGGGTAGTTTTAAGATTCCGTAATATGTATTTAACTTTAAAGAAATATTTGCAGGTACAATATAGTAAATAACAAATTGTGGAAAACCTATTTCGTTTTCATTTATGTATGTAAACCGAAACCCATAACCAATAAATGTATCAAAATATTTATATATGTAGTTAATTGACGTTTTTACTTTTTTTCTAGGCCTTTGATCGATCTCTACTTCGATTATTTCTTGTTCATTTGAATTTGCTTCCGTTACTTCTTTTTATTATTTTCAAATACCACAGGTTTTTGAAAAATATAATAATGATGTTTGTTTACTCATTCTTACGAAAGAATAAAATCTAACAACTACGTACACAAATAAGAAATTAAATTTCAGAACTAAGCACACAAATACCAATACCCATAAGCTACGACTATTCTGCAATGAGTAAAAACTTGATTACACGAGTGATAAATAAGTAGGTAAAAGTATTAGACGCCTTGTTAATTTCACAATATTCATAATTGAAAATTGATGAAATTGAATAATTTCTGTGAATATCAACCGGTAAACTTTAATCACTTGATTAATTTATTTATAGCTTTGAAAAATCATCGTCCAAAATGATGAATTTTATATTTGTTTTGTGCAAAACATATAAGTAGAAACATTTAGAAAAAATATTTCATTTATTATTTTTAAAATTATTTCACATGGGTACCAGGTAGCTTAAATTAAAATATTATATCAAAGTTTTAATTTTTAAGGCACTCATTCAAAATTATGTGCTTTCCCAAATTGGGTCACGACCCTCCATAGTTGACAAACGCTGGAGTACAGCCCATATGTATTAATTTCCCTATATTTTCTTATTTGATTTTATATATAGTTCCCAATGAAAACAACTCATGTCTCATGATAGAATATAGCAATCCAGAGTTATGGAAACATGAAATATTATACTGTGTAATTACTAACTGTCACCACCAATAATTACCTATACGTGACTAGTTTACAAACGGTTACTTTTTACACGTGACAGATAACTAAACAACGCAAGAAGATGTGCAGACGAAATGACCCGTTAGATGATAAATTATTTTTTCTACAGCATAGTAATATGACAATTGACAATAATAGATTGTACAACTTTTTCTCGAGTTCAATATATACATTAAACATAACATTTCTAAGACTATTGATTTCTTACTTAATATTTGTCAACAATAATAATAGTTAAATAATTAAATATTATATTAATTAAAGATATATATAATAAACAGAAATACATGAAATGAATACATAGCCTTGAGTAGTTAAGTGTAATTAAAACAGTTTCATGATCAGGTAAATCACAGTAAAAAAAAATAATAACGAGACTGAATATAAAAAAATAGAGAAGGAACATGATAAAAAAAATTGGTCATTTTATATAGGCATAATTTATTTTATAATTGTTTGATATTATTAAAAATAATTGTTAAGAAAATTCATTAACATTTTATAATTTTATAAATATGTATAATATTTTATCAGTAATTGAAAATTTAAGTTATTTTATTTTTCTATTTAGAATTGAATATAAATAACAAAAAATGTTACCACTATTATTGTAAAACGACGAGAATGTTATTGTTTTAAAATAAACTAAAAGCATAAATGACAACAGGCAATGTTTTATTATTTTTATTTTACCACTACCATTCTCGTCGTTAAATAAACGAAATTCTGACTGAGGAGGTTGAGCCCCTTTACATTATTATATATTCATGAAAATATAGCATTATGAACATTCGCCTGCTGAGCTCTTTACGGGCGCCGGTCGGTTGATATTGTTAGTATGCGTCAGGTGCCCAAGAGTATATATTTATATTATTCCTTATTATTTATTAATATTTTTTAATGAAAAATACAAAAGCTTGGTAGAATGATTTGTTTCATTTTATCTAAAAGAAAATATCAAGTATACATTTCTTATAAATTCTTAATTGAAAATATAAATTGATTATTTCATCTTAAATAGCCATACATAAACAAGTAAATATTAGTACCAATAGGTACCAATTAGTACCTATGGATAATAACTCATTCTAAATATATAATTTTTAAAGGTGTCATATTGAATTTTTCTTTATATAATTCATATAACCTCATAAGGTAAATTTTACGTTAAAATTTTTAATTATAAAAAAATACGCACTTATGTTAAATAATTATAAGTTGTAACATATTTTTGGTATAAATTGTAAAATATATTTTATTGACATTTTGATTAAATAGAAGGGTACTAAATGTAATTTTCTGTTTTATTAATTTTGAGAATATGTTTGCACATCAAATTAAAAAATATATGTTCACATGGAAACATAAATATCAAAAACCATTAATATTTCGAATCCAAAACAAGGATTTTTATTTGTCTACAGTAAATTATAATAATGAAAAAAAATTTAACAATAAAATATTTTTTAATATAGGTATATATACTAAGTAACAAATGATTGCAAAAGCTGGTAGACAAAATTATTCATGCAGAACTAACCATTTATTTTGAGACATCTTTTTTTCTAACAGTTTAAAAATAATTAAAAAAAAAAAAAACAAAAAATCAGAAAAATTAACAATTTTAAATAAAAAATTGAATGCAATAGCATTTTAATATAAATACTTATAAAAATTTTTTAAAAAAGTTTCTCCATGATATTCATTTGATAATCCTTTTAAGATTGTTCAACTATCAGAACATGAACCTTTTGGTTTATATTTCTTCTGGTTAGATAATATTCTATAATTAATAATTTACTATTAAATTATTCTCACAGATTTTTATGTACAATTAGTAGTTCTATTTAAAAGAATTAAAATCATGCATTATTTTTTTTACGATGATTTTATAATATTTAAATTTTGAAATAGTGAAACACTCGGCATTTTGCAGCAATAATACTTGTATACTTGAAATACAAAAACTTAGTGACCCAACTTATGCCTAACTTACATCTCCAATAATCCTCTACAAATTATAATCGACTTACAACATATTTTCTATTTTCACCTAATTTTTGATCATACTCAAACACTTCATATCACCATGTTTTAACAAACTAATAAAACGAATGGGACGAGAATAGAAATTTATAATAGATACACATACACTTAAGTGTATTTTATAATATCAATAGGTACACCAAATTTTGGAATTTCTATTTATTAACAAGATAACCAATGAATTATCATTTTTATTGTTATTGTAGTAAAGTATGTAATTAGTTAGTAATCACATGTAATCACATCTTTACTTATTTTATTTATATTTCTTTATAATAACTTGTTACATAGTCATAAAAAATTTTTTTCCTGTTATATCCATAGATTTAAATAGCCATAGACAAGGAATATCTTAATTTATCAAATATATAAAAGAAAAAAAGTAAAGTATTACATTTTTAAAATAGAAATATTATAATATATTTTATAATACCTACCTGATAAATCATTTATAGAAAGTACGAACAATATTTCGACTATCACAATAATATATGTGGTAAAATAATATAATATAATACGCAATTAAATTAATTTAAGGTTACAATTGGCAATGCACATTTAATATTTAATATAAATAAACTATGGAACTTTAACAAGTTTAAAACAAATTTTTCTTTTTTAATTCCATTAATAAGCACACAAAATACTTCAGTTAAGAAGTTGGTAAAACTATAAATTATCTAAGTACTCAATTACATGTGAAAATATAATTAATGAGATTAGCTCTGAATTCAGCTTGGACTTTGACAGTAACTTAACAAATAAAAGTTAATCGAGAAAAAATATAACAATATTTTGTATAAGTACCATTGTTGTTTGTGAAGAAATAAAATGTGATATAGGTACATAAAAATTGTTTAAAATATATGAAATTTGATTTGTGATGGAAAATCGTTAGTTATATTTGTTATAAATTAGAATTAAATTATACTAACCTATGCATATTATAACTTATATTATTGATGAGATATTATTATGATCTTTTTAACTATTTATTCGTTAACCAGAATATATTTTTAATTTGAACTTTAAGAGAAAAACCAATACTCAAAATTATGTTTAAATTACGTAGGTGTACTATTGATGTATTATACAAAACTATGTTTCTATTTTTAAAATTAACTTTCTAAATTGGTTATTTACTAAATTTAAACTACAAAAAACCAGAAAGAGAGAGATTCCAAGTGGATGGTATTATTATTATATATTAGAGTTTAGACGAATGTAATTTTCTTGATTTGAAATCGATAATAAAACATTATAAAAATAATTCGAAGTCAAAATAAGTACTAAAAACCTTAATACTGTTTATCTTAAAGAATAATAAAACAGTTTTAAAAACTTGAATAAAATAATTTTAGATATTGATAAAAATAATCGGTATTTTCAAAATTTGAATACCAAAATAACACCTGTAAAATTGTTTGAAATTAGCCTGTCAAAAAATGATTAAACCATAAAAATAAAATATAATTTATTAAAAGACATATCAACAACCATTTACGCTTTTAGGGTAAATAGGGCAATTTTAACATTATTTCCATGTTTTCAGTATTCCTAACGCATAGAAAAACTTATGTGAAAATCGAAAAATAACCCGCCTAAAGCACCATCTGGGTTCAATTTCTTATTCAAAAACACATGTTACATGAAACTTTAGAGAAAATATACTATTTGAAAGAGATGACGGAAAACATCTTTGTAATAACTCACTACTTTGCTTAATCTAAAATAAACATCGATTAGTAATACTTTTCTAATATAATTGTATTTAGAATAGTTTTAATAAAATAACTGACAAAATGTAAGTATAAATATTACATTCTACTCTTAAAATCTCTAAAACTAAAGTTTTATTTTACTTTGTTCGATATAATAAAATAGTATGAATAAAAAATTCTTATTAGGTATAATTCTAGACAATATCAATAAAAGAAAAATAGAACCAGACGGGGACTCAAAAATTTTTAATCTTTGACTACCCAAATTACCAACTAGATTCATTTTCCCTTCTGATGAATTATTCCATAAGAAAATCTAAGCATTTTTACTGCTCCAAAAGGTGACATCAGACACGAAAACAAAAACACACACACACACACACACACACACACACATCATTGTAAAAGCAATACATTCATTATTCACTTCAGAATCTAAAAAATAGATATTTAGCATATTTAATACTAAATTATCTTATACAAAATAATTTCAGTACAATAATTGATTCTTCAATCAATATTTTTTAAAACAAAAATGTGGAAAATTACAAAATATTACAAATATACCTAACACATATTATATTAAACCAATACATGTACCTATTTATGTTACAATATCTCATTTTTCATTGTAAATAAAATTGTAAAGACATCATCTTCATAATTAATTAAATAAATGCATAGGCTTGTATAAAATAAATAACAAAAAGTTATAAAAAATTAAAGAAAAAAACTGACATGATTGATTCAGTAATATCCGTATAGGTAGGTATTAAATAGCAGTTTTTCTAGAGGATTCAAGGCTTTTCTTCACCCTTCACCCACTAATACCCAACATTTTATTATTAATTTTACAATTAATATCACGTACTCATACCATATAGTTATTATATTTTTAAACAAATTATTTATTAAAAGTGTTATATAGTTATATGTTACTTATAAAACATAGAAAAAACATAAAAATATTATATTTCTATACTTTTTACAATTTTTATACACATTTGACATTCGTGTATTTATAAATGTTGTAAAATACATAGTTATTATTATTATTATTATTATTATTATTTCATACAATATACGAGTTAAATAAGTTTAAAATGTTGTAAGAGCTTATTTGTATAAAATATAAAACATAGAAAAAACATAAAAATATTATATTTCTATACTTTTTACAATTTTTATACACATTTGACATTCGTGTATTTATAAATGTTGTAAAATACATAGTTATTATTATTATTATTATTATTATTTCATACAATATACGAGTTAAATAAGTTTAAAATGTTGTAAGAGCTTATTTGTATACCTATAATATAAGAGTTGAAATATTATATACTTATTAAAATATACATAAATATTATAAAATTAAACATTTAACGTTGTTACCAAATAAAATCACCATTGATTTTAAATACTTTTAGTTTTATTTAAAATTAGTCACAATAATTATCAAGTATTCAGAATCAAACATTTTGTTAGATTGTTAAGGTTACCTACCTGTAATATACCTGTAATATTTATTCATACTTATATCAACTTAAAAACTAGAACAGATTTTTCTAAATTATTAACATCTCACTATTAATTTAAAAATTAAATACTTCGTGATTGTTATATTCTTATATTATACATCGTTATTATTTTATATCGTGTTATTACCTGTGATTCAGTTTATATAAATTATTATTATACTAAGTACAATGTTTATATAAGTATTTATACTTATATTACCAACAAATTTAATTATTTCAAAGCTATTGACTTAGATTATTTTATTACTTACTTTTGCTTATTATTACTTACTTATTACTTACTTATTATTTTATTATTTGCTTTGCATTCTTTATCTTATGTTTCATGTAAAAATAGTTATATGCTTAACATACAAATGAATAATAATGCATTATTTACAAAGTAAAATACCAAACAAGTATAACTTAATAACTTGTGTTTTATTTTGAACAAATTTATTTTCTTTGAAAATAGCTATTTCACGGTTAGACTGAATTTCTATAATTCAATCTTATAGTAATCGAATAGTATTTTTCTTACTCGGATAATGGCACTAATGGAGAAAATTCACTTATGTAAGTACACAATGGCACAAAAATCACTACAGTATAATAGTAATAAAATATGTATACTATTTGTAATATTCTATTAAGTATAAGGGATTAGTACTTTTCACGAATAATTTCAATTAAAAATGTATATTTTTGTTTATTAGTTATTAATTTATTACCAACATTATCCCTTAAAAATGTTATATGATAAATGATTTGTAAATATTTTTAAAGCTGATGATTTTTTTTCAACAGATAAATATAAATTATTTATTATATTAAAATCTTTAGGTTTATTTTCAAAATAAATCGATTTATTATGTAATCAGAAATTATTTTGAATTTTGTCCGTAAATTTAGCACTTTTAAAATTTTAATTCATTTATTTAATAATTAATTTAGATATAAAAAATACATCATTAAAAATAAACACATTCCTTGCTTCACTCAGTATCCTCTGAAATCGCCAATTTAAAAAAAAAAAAAATACATTTTACGTACCTCATCGAATATAAAATTATCAATTTCTTCAAGTGGCATACCATACAACTCACTAGGAAACGGTTCAAATTTGCTAGGTAACACAGACCCATCGAGTACGCAAACTTTATTTCGAGTTTGGTAACCGTATCCAACAGATGTTGATACGTGTTGTCTGGTCTCTAGTGAATCTTTGGTTAATGGCCGTACTTGTACTTTCGGTTCTGTTGGGCTAGGTGTAGGTGGTTGTTGGCGACGGCTTGCCAATATCGTATTAGGTAAACGAATCGGTAACATGTTCGAAAGATTATATTTCACCGACTCACGTGCTAACAATTAATTTCCTAGAAATAAAAACAAGATTTTCAAATATACACAAAATAATAATTTTCACCACAATAATAATACATTTAAAATAATTTGTTATATTACGCAGCGTACATTCTAGAAATATTTTACGTACAAATAATCAATTTCAAATTCAAACTTAAGTATTCATGCGTCAACATTAGTTAGGTACTTATGATTGATAAGTTTAAAACCAAATAAATAGTTTAAGTAATCCCTACCACTTTGATGGCTCTCTTGGTGTTTTTGGGTCATAAATGCATTTTTAAAGATTATCTAGGTCATATTTTTAGGGCTCTGCTTAACATTGTGATAAATTGTCCCTGACCATGAATATGGTTCGTGCGCGAGTATGCACCCGAAGGTCAATTATTTTTTTGATCGATCTATGGCATTCTACAGTTTAAACTATTCTAAATATAAAACTATTTTATTACATTACAATACGCCTACATATAAATGATTTTATTTATAAGTAATTTATTTTGGAAATATTCCATGTTTACGACTTTGTTATACAGTTAAACGTAATAAATTCATTACTCCATAATGACCAATATAAGATTGTGTTTTCATAATTCTAGTTTTTCTAAATAATAACGTGATAATCCAGTAATCGAAGAAGGTATAAAGTAATTTTCAAACTAATATTTTAAATTGTCTGTTTGGATATTTTGGATCAGCATTGATAACATATAAAGGTACAAAAATAATTATCATCCAACAGTTTATGTTATTAAGTTTAATAGAGTTCAATGACTTTGGTTGTTTTAAGCTATCAAATCTACTTGTTGATACATCTTACTTGTTGTACATTTAATGTCATTAAATGATTTAATTTAGCGAATTATCCGTGAATCTGTTATTAGCAATATGAATATACAATTACATATGACACAAAGTTTTGTTTGTGATTTTTTTACCTCTACATTAATAATAATATCCAAAATTTTAATTAGTTAAAAACCATGGCTATATAATAAAGGTATTTGGAAAAGGAATCTCTTTATTTATAATTTATAAATATTAAAATAATGGCAAATAAAGGTATAAAAACATTAAATTTAACTAAAAATACCTACCAACATATTTTAAAGGAGTCGTTTAAAAATGTTCTTTAATGAATTACTTAGAAATAGTTTACTAAACTGTAACTAATAACCACGGCCATAGATGCCGGGTTCTTTTCCTTTCTGAGATCAGTAAAAAAATGGTATTCACTACATTAAAAAAAACTGTATGTGAGTAGATAAGTAACTAATAATACACTTTTAAGTGGTCCACCTATTACACTTAAATACATAAACTTAAAGTTTCCTTTAAAGCAAAATTTACTATAATGTTACAAAATATATAGACAATATCTATTTCCCTGTACAAACCTTTTTATTTTACATATTAATTATAGTTACCTATAAAACACCGCAGTGTTATTATTTTTTTATTGAAATCAATAACTGATCAAACAGCAGACGTCGGAAGTGAAATGACAAATACATAAGGCAAAATTTTTGGTGAGCTTCATTGCTAAAGACTCCTCGAGGCAAAAGTCTGAAACTTATAATTTTATTTTGCAATTTCATTATAGATGAAACATGTATACTTTTCAAGTATTTTTAAGAACTTTGTACTAAAGCCATATGTACTTATAAAAGGTAAATTTAAAAAAAAAAAAGAACGGATGGACCTCGCTTTGCTGTACAGTTGGGGGTGGAGTGCACCTCGTTTATAGGATAGGTCATTATTACAATGGATTTGAATACAATAATAGATATCATTGTATACGAATAACGATTCTGAACGGAGTTAATATGTTTGTCTAAAATGTGTATATAATAATATAGTATTTTGTATTTAAATTAAATTATAATGCAATTTCGTAAAAATTTAAATTTCAAACCGTCATAAAATTTTTTCCTTTTGGTCCGGTAGAAATTTTTTTGAAGATTTTTGAAGAGTAGCTTATGGATAACCTAGTATTAAAATTTTGAACCTTAAGTATGAACAGAATAAATTTTATGAATTTTTATCTACAAAATAACTTGCAAATTATAGTGATTTTGACACGTTTTATACAAATTTGAGTTTTATGGGCTTATAAAAAAAATTTGAATGAGACGATCTCCAATATTTTTTAGTTATAATTAGTTTTACTTAATATATACCTTGCATTAAGTTTTCAAGAGTTTTCGGTCAGCCAATTAAATTTAATAGATGTTAAAAAAAATTTTTTTACAAAAATCGAAAATTTAAATTGTCTATAAATAAGTCAAAATATGTCAAAATACTTTGAAAACTTATCCATGTATAGAGAACGCCATTATAAAGATTTGGTGAAAATTTCAAATTTTTGCGGTTTTTCGTTTTTGAGTTAGAGCATTTTAAAAAAATGTATTTTGTAAAAACGTGATTTTGCGTAAAATTTCCCGTTTTTTTTGTCATTTTTTTATCATTTTTTTCGATTTTTTTAAAAAGTATTGAAAAAGTTGGATTTTTGACTCGCCCAAGTACCATCTACATTCACTTTCCTATCAGAAAAGTTGCTGCTTAAGAAAATCAAAGCATTTTTACTGCCAAAAAAGGTGTCGTTAGACACAAAAAAAAATAAAAAAAAAAAATAAAAAAAAAAACACTTCATTGTAAAATCAATAAATTCCATCATTCCGTTCAGAATCTAAAATAGTTTGAAAATTAACTGAGAGTACTCAATCCTACAAATTATATGTATTTTGAATCAATTATTTAGCTTACAATTTCATAAATCATAATATCAAATTATGAAATTACTCATTAACAATAATATTATTACATTTACAAGTGTGCATAATTATTTATATTTTAATTTTATATTGAAAATGAAGAATTTATTAGTTTTACAATATTACTTATTTTAATGTAATAATCTTTTGAATATTTAATAGCACCAAGAATAGTTTTTCATTGTAAATTGAATATGGAAGATACTTTAAAAAAGTAATTTTCCAATTTCTTAAACTCACCTCAAAATGTAAGAAAAAATTTAAAACAAATTTGTAAATTTATGTTTATTTTTTTTTCTAATATTAAAATAATTTTGTATATAATAATTTGGTTTTAAAATTTTTTTGTTATTTACGATTTTAAGTTTGGAATAATAATATATAATATTTTCATGGATATTACGGATAACATGTACCTATGTTTAATGTTAGGCCAATTAGATCTTAATAACCTTTTTTTTTTTTTGAATGATAGGTTTTTGGTCAAAACTTCAAGCATAAAATCTTTAAAATTGTATTATATAATAGTACAGTGAATGACACTCAACCGAAATTGACACGTTAGAACTAACTCGAGTAGCACGTCGTCACCTTTATAACCTATAGGTTACAGTCACAGCACTTGCATGACACAAAACAATACGCGCCCTAGTAACAACCTAAAACTTAGATTTAATAATTGAAGATACTTTGCCATTATTTCACTACATAAATGGTGACTGATCACACTGGCCGTATAATTATCTCTATCTTACATCCATGATTTTCTCCATTCTTTCTGTACCTCGTAATCAAAGTGGTTCAAACAAACTATTTTTGACATTGGCAATGACAACATGGATCATACGTAATCATTTTTGATAACTTGGTAAGTTGTATAGTTTAACAGTCGTATCGGTTACTATTCCAACATTAAAATTATCAAAGCTGTTTTAACTTATATTTTCTACAAACTCTAATATTCTTCAATACTTGGGTAAATCGTATAAAGTTTGTACTGAAGTGTTTATACTCTAAACGTTATAAACATCTTCATAACACGTTAACTCTTCATTAGTTAGTTAAGTGGTAATACGTGAAGATTGTATGTATCCAGAAATAAAATTGTCTGAATTTTACATTTGTTATTGATACCTTTTAAAAAGGTATTGATTATACGCCAAGTATATCACCCCATTAATTCTCATTTCAGTGACAATCTTCTCAAAAATTAAACCCCACTCATAAAAAGTAACAGAAACGAGCATCAAAACCCGCGTATCACAATAGAACCGAAATTGCGATCACACACGTCATCAATACTACAATAGAACATTATGAATAAGAAGCACCTATTTTATCATCATATTACACAGTAGAAATAGTCACAACAAACACATTCCCTAAACATGAAGCATGAATATTATAGAATACCGTCATCGTGTAGTAAGTCTCATCTGGACCAACTGTACACTATACCCATTCGAAAGGGAGAAATGAGGTCAACCTTCTGCTCATGCCATATTATAAACATGATATTTTCCCACAAAGATCCTGATTTCAAATACATTTGATGATGAGTGATGGGTTACTTAGGCTACTACATTTTTTTTAGTAGTATAAGATATTAGATAATATGTAAGTTATACTAAAGCTCATTTCTCCGACGAGACTTGTTAGTACTAATCTAAAATCGGGTGTTTAGTAAAGCCGCGTAGTGTATGTGTTATAAAGAAATAATTTATACTGCTATGTACATCGTAAGCATACTCTAATAGAGATATGGAATAAATAAATCTACAAACTTACTTAACATGATCTTACCCATAACATCAACATTCAAACTGACCATCCTATCGTCAATTATTTTACATCAATTTTAAAAAAAGATCATAAATCATTCGTATTCTAATATTTTATTTTTATATTCAATTTGTTTTATACCTATCGATGGCTTATATTATTATACAAGAAATAATTACCAACGGTTTTTTATTTTATCGAGTTACCATAATATTTTCAATTGTTTTGTGTTATTACAAACAATTTAAGTAGGTACAAGCGACTCGTAAAACAAATAAATTACCTAGTAAAAGTTGTGTAAATATTTAAATTTAAACATTATTATTAAAACTCCTATAACCTGACTGTGTGCGTTAAAATAATTAATAATTAATGATTACATTTGAAATAGCAAATCAAATGTTCATATATTATATATTATTATATGAACTTCATTGATTCGAATTTGTTTCAAAACATTTAATATTGCATATTATTTATTTATAAATTTAACTGGCAAATTCCCCGATCTTTTTTATCCAAACACATTTTTCAGCTTAATTTTACTGTTCTTATGTCAGTTTTAACTATATTAGTGCAACACTTATAAATGTATAAGATATAAATGATACATCAACTCAAAAAACTATAAGGATAATAAGCATTTTTTACAAAGTTTAAAAATGACTTATTTCAAGCGCGTTATTCTATTTTTAAAATGAAAAATTTGTTTATATAAACATATTCGCCCATATCTTCAAACCATAACTTGTACTTGTTATTTATATGCATGATTCATATTGGAGGTAAGTATATATATATATATATATATATCCATATAGATACGTACCGAACAAGAAGTTCCCACCCACACACAAACGTATCTGTATAAATAAACGCCATACTTAAATATACCGCAGAAAGGTTCTCTCAAAAATTCGAAAAACTAAATCGTATTCAAGGGCCCAATATTATAGGTATATATAACGGGGAGAAAAGAAAAACCATATAATATCACGTGAAAAAATAAGAAACCTTTTATCCCTCCGGCGAACGTTATTCTCCCGTCGTCGTCGTCGTAGTCGTCTTCACCGCCGCCGCCGCCGTCGTCGTCGTCGTCATCATCATCATCATCATCATCAACGACATCATCAATGACCAATGACATTTTTCGCATCCCGTAATCATTACCGGTGAAAAATATCCGTTCGTCAAAGGACGATGCGATACAAGACACTGCAGCAGTAACAATAGTAGTAGTGGTTGCACAGCGTGAACGAAACGAACACGGATTAACATAATATTATTTTTACTCTATTATAAATTATTTTGAGCGCTAAAAAAAAAAAAAAAAAAAACAATAGGTACTATACATTTTTTATCGCGATAATTATTATATGAAATCGTTAAAACATGAAATATAATGAATAATTATTATTATTATTGTCGATGGCGGGGCGACGCGCACGGTGACGGTGGAGAAAACGGGCGAAAAACCGCGCGCGCGGTTACCGCGGTTGACGAGAGTACGCGGGACCGCTGCGAGTGCACTGCAGCTGCTCTATACCGCGACGGTCATCAACAAGTTATCGCGGGCGGCGAACTGGTGGGTATCGGGCACCGACAGCGGGGCGACGACGGGGCGAACGAAAGTCGACGAGCGTCAAGGGTACGCGCACGACCGCCGCACCATGACGACTACTGCCTACTACCACCACCTACTACTACTACTACTAAGTTTATAGACACTACTACCACTGCAAATACTACTACTACTACTACTACTATTACTACTACTACTACTACTACCACTACATACTACTACTACTGCCAATATTACTACAACGACGACGACGACGACGACGAATATGTGTATAGTGTTTTATTTGACCGGCTTGCCTCCGCCGCACCCCCACGGTCCCGTGTCCCGTAAGGATCGTATACACACGTATAGGGGACGAGGGTTGGTCGAGGGTAAAAAGAAAACTTATAGCGCCACCAGGCTGCGCGCGCGAGAGGCCTCCAGCGCGCGTCGTACACACCACGCACGCACATAATAATGTATACGGAGTGGTCGTCTCATCGTAAGTACACCACCGTACAGGTGTATCATCACAATATCATATTGGCCTGCGCAAGTGCACGTCGTCGGTGGTGTTCGGATTCCATCGCGTTTATTTCTTGCCATCTCTAGAAAACGTTTAGGTGCAACTAGGGGTGGGGGTTTAGTCCCCCCCAAAAATATTCCACGTTGATGTTAATATTTATTTTAATTTAATTTAAAACTGTAATAAATAAATAAAGTTTACTATGAAATGGTTTTTCTATGTCATTCTTGAATTACAGGTAAAAAAAAAAATATATTGGTAATTAATGTACGATAGTGTGGGGGGGGTGGACCTCTATAGGTTATTTTTAGCTTACAGTTTTGGTAAGGGCTGTAGCCCCCCTAGAATGTTGATCTTAGTTGCGCCTATGGCGCGCGTGCCACATCGGATTTCATCAAACGCATGGAAATTGATATCGTTTTAAATCACACCCTAATAAGTACTAAGTAGGGCTCGGATGTAAATAATGCCCTGAAAAATATCAAAAAATATAACATGTGAAACGAAAATATAACATGTATAGGTATCTTCGACGTAATATGCAACACGACTAAAAGCATACGAAAATCGGCCACACACACCGCCGATTTAATATTAACACTCGATCAGAAAATATACTCTGATAAAAGTTGTATACAATGAAATCGGCTAATTGGTTGGTGTGACATAATCTGCTTTGTCTAATTTAAAACCAGATTATACTTGAACTTGATGTATATAATATGTTATATACCTAAAGTTTAAAATGAAAATTATTTAATAAATTATTCAGTAGGTATTAGGTACGTTTATATTTAAAGTCAATATTTTTACTCATAATACGAAAACTAGATAGAAAATGTTGAAAAATTTAAAATTGCATTAAAAAAGCGTCAAAAAGTATTAAATCCGCTAAATATTCAAAAATGCCCCAAACAAATTTTATAGTTATAGCATGGAGCACTTGAAAGTTGAAACACATTTGTAACTTGGAAAGCATCATGCATGACATCCAAAGAAAAGATCCATTGAAATCCGAGCCCTACTGATAAGCAATGCCTTCAGTTGTCAAATTATATTCTATATTTATATTATATCCTAACATTTTTCTAAACAAAACATATATTTATACTGACAAATATTGAAACATAATGCATGTAAAGTATACTCATCACCCGTCTCATATAAATACGTTTTAAAGTTAACGAAAGAAAAATTGGGAAGCGTTTAATTATAGATAGCCCTTCTTTCTTTGTTTTTTCTGTCTGAATTCAAAATAATTATAATAATAATCGTAATAATAATAACAATTAGTCTGATATATGCATATCAGTATTTTCTGATAAATATTTAATATCTTAAAATTAAAACGGTAAGTGTCCATTTTAAAGTTAATAAGTTAATAGCGCTTTAAAATCAAGTGCATTTTATTATACAAGCCGAAAATATATGGTATATTATTTAAAAAATGTATCCATGAAAATTTTACACAGAAAACCAAATTAAAATGTTTTAGCTTGTAAAAATAAACCAAAGCTATAGTGATACGGTGAACAGTCTGTATAGTGTATAGTGTATAGAGAGGTAGGTACATATATGAATATTGCATGGAAATGGGACTCACGCGTCGTACTTAGGTTCCACAACGTCTAAATCGTAGCAGTGGTTGCTTTTTCCTCTTGAACACCACTACTACCTACTACGTTCACCACCATCATCGCCTCGGTGTTTATCATTTACACTTAAAACTGTACATCGCACACCGCCATAGCTGTACCGGAAGTTATTTTCATTTCGTTCGGCAACGTCACAAATTATGACACATATATAATTGTCGTATATTGAAGCGTAGGTAATAATTACAACGAAATAATTTATCCGTAACAATCGGCTTATACAGTAATTTGTATTTCATCCGGTTATGCGGCTATTGCAAAGGAATTTATTAAAAATAATACACCCACATAATGTAATATCACCTATTCTATTAGTAAATAGTAAATACTGATTTTGAGTAACCGATACGTCGTTAGATCATAGGTTAATTGTTTTGTAGAGGAATATTTAAATGCATATTTATTTGTTTCTCCTTGTGCCAAATAATGAGCACAGCTTAATGAAGTTGTCATTTTTACGAGTTGAATCACAATGACATAACGTGTTTGAATGTTATTTCATGTAAAACTTATATGAACAATATGAACAGGTGTATGTTTTAAATATGGGGATAACCATTACATCGTACAAATATTATAATATACCAATTGTTTTATTAATTATACAAGTGACACTCATATTATGTAATTAATTTTTATATATACACATATATATTGTACCTATGTGAATATAAATCGTTCAGATTCTAAGTTATTATTATTAGTAATCAAAAAATTACAATATACCTAGTCTTTATTATCTTTACTCTTAAACAAAAAGTATATATGTCGCATTAAGACAATGTACTCTGTCTCTGTAGTTATCGATTACGATAAATAAATTATAACAGGGAAAAAGAAAAGTTACAAAGTATTATAGTTTGGTTAAAAAATATATAATTTAGAATACCTAGTATATCGGTATATATCAAATATTAATATATATTATTATTCGATCAATCAAATATAATACGTATGTATCGATATACGAGTAATATGATAACAGTTGAAACTATTCCAATGAAGTAGCTTTGAATGTTTAACGTATATAAAAGTTAATTGCCAGAGTATTTTTGGATTTTTACCATATGGTATTAGTTTTTAATTTACTGTTTGATTATTGAAATATTGCCAACTTTAAATTTAATAAATATTATTGAAAAACGTTAAAAGTTTTAGGTTTTAATTGGATGTGGATTTTGATAAAATTTTTACAATTAATTTTGTTTTCAATATACTATACGAGTGTACATATACAATATGCAGATGGGTTAAATAATTGTTTATTGGAACCCGTATAAAATAGTCAGCACCCAGCAGATAATATTTACATGAAAATAGTCCCTGCATGCCTCCAATTTTCAAAGTGTCATAATAAATAGATATATATAATTACTAATTACATTAATTTCATTGATACAGCTAAAATATATGATCAAGATATTATTAAAAACAAATACGTGTATACATTTTTCATTATTTTCTCAGAAATAGCAAAAAATGACAGTATAAAAAAGTACTTAAAATATATGATATTAGATTCTGAACGAAGTGTTGGATCTATTAGATTCTGAACGGAGTGATGGAATCTATTGGTTTTACAATGATGTGTGTTTTTTTTTTTTATTTATTTTTTTTTTTATTTTTTTTTTTTTGTGTCCGAGGACACGATTTTTGGTAGTAAAAATGCTTCAATTTTCTTAAACAGCAACTTTTCTGATAGGAAAGAGAATGTAGATGGTACTTAGGCAAGTCAAAAATCCAACTTTTTCAATACTTTTTTAAAAAATCGAAAAAAACGATAAAAATATTACGAAAAAACTGGAAATTTTACACAAAATCACGTTTTTACAAACTACATTTTTTTAAAATGCTCTAACTCAAAAACTAAAAACCACAACAACTTGAAATTTTCACCAAATCTTTATATTGGTGTTCTCTATACGTGGTTAAGTTTTCAAAGTATTTTGACATATTTTGACTCATTTATAAACAATTTCAATTTTCAATTTTTGTAAATTTTTTTTTTAAACACCTATAAAATTTAATTGGCTGGCCGAAAACTCTCGAAAATTTAATACAAGGTTTATAATAAGCTTAACTTATCTTCACTAGAAAATATCGGTGATCGTTTCACTCAAATTTT
>JAIPRK010001071.1:0-59544 GCA_025469195.1 Chaitophorus viminalis
TACGACATATCGATGTAATACTTAAATGCACTAAAAACAATCGATAAATTCTCTACAAAATAGCCAAAAAGTCCCTCAAAAACAAAATCTTTAAAATTTTAGACTGAGTAAAATAAAATTTGTAATGGATACAATATAGAAATCTAATACTTTCCTGAAAGAAATTTTTTTTGAGAAAGGTCATTTTTTGAAAAATTTCTAAAAAATATAATGTAATCGGTAATTCTTATTCAATTGCTATTTTAACTGTCATAACAACGCAAAACATTTATAAAGTACTTATATATTATATATTCTAATAACAATATTTTATAACCCATTTAATATATATTTTAAATTTTAAAAAATGATTACAAACTTTATCATGAATTTAGTTTTAAATGTATTATTACTATAAATATATATCATTAATTTTATAAAATATAAATTTATACACTCACCCTCTTTGCCATAAAATTGTTTTTTCAATTGAACCTATGTAAGTTAAATCTGTAGATTTTTATTTTATGTTAATTAAACCAAACGTCAAGAACGCAAATTTTAATAAATTATGTTTAAATTATATTACAAAATAGTTACATAGTTATTAACGTGTATAATGAATAAAAATTCATCAATATTACCTCACAAAAATGCTGAAAATTATTCAATGATTTAAAAAATTATGTAAAATAAAAAATAAAAGTGATATTTTTGAAGTATATTTTGTTCCTCAAAAGATGAAAATAATTTTGTTTTTGCACCAAAAAGATGAACTTTGCATTAAAATTCTGGCTCTATTGATTTTTTTTATTTTTAAAATTACAATTATTTTATACCGGTATTTAGGCGTGGTGAACATTTATGAATAATGATACACACTGTATAATTTTTACCAACTTCAGCTCTTTCGTAAAGATGCAAGGAAATATTTTAAGATTGCAAATTTTATTTTTATTTATATTATACATTCTATAGTAACTGTAAAATAAGTAGGAACCAATTTCATCCATAGCGCCTATATGCGTAAGTATACTAAAAACCTTTTCACCACTCCACTACCGGTACATTTTCCAATATCACACTATAATATGCACTTAATCTGATCTTAGTAAAAAGTTTTCAGCACTGACCTTAGTAAAAATTGTGTAGCTGCGTCCGTAGGCATATGCGTTTGTCACTTCTATATAGTTCGTTTAATTATGAATCAGATTCTCAATTATGGCATATTCAATGTTAAACTATGAATTAAATAAATTAAACACTGTTTCGCTATTCAAATGTGCAATGAGAATAAAATGCAAAAAAAAAAAATTTTTAAAAACTATTAACTATAATTCACGAGCGAAATTCTGTTTTACTAAAATTAAAAATTAAAAATTAAACATTTCGATAATGGTAAATGAATAACTTTAGTTGGCCACGGAATATTAATTCTTTCAACGGTGATAGACATGGAAATCCGACGCGCTTTAGGAGTCGAACACATATGATTATAACCTACATAGTCTTACTATCAAATCACTTTCAAAGAGATAAAAAATATGAATTGGAATAAATCATAACAATAGGATATCGAGGAGCCACCATGGCACGATTAAAAATTACGTTGTCGAGTGACCCGAATATTATTTTATGATGGTGATTTGCGCATACGCTATACAAAATTCTAAATCGCAATAATACTCATTAAAAAAAAAAAAAATGCAATACTACTATTATAATATAATTACTACCTTTGCAATACAGTGGCAAATTATTATGGATGATGAAATTTTTACTTTTCAATTTTTTGTCCTATGTAATATAATTCGATAAGTTTTCTTACATGATTTAAAATCACTTTAAAAATAGCCTTTCAAATTTCAGATTTCTAGTGAAACAAAAAAATTTATCAGTACACCAAACTTAAAATTTTTTTGAAAGCAAGTATCGTCTAATCGAGGAGGTCATCTTTTAAATGTCTCAATAGTTTATTCATACCAACATTATTAGGAAATTTGGTTACAATACTTTAATATCATGTACAAATTTTTATAAATATAAACTGATCCACTCGAATTTTCCACTGAAATTTTTTTTTAAAGTAATGGTTAAAACAACAACGTTAAGAAACAAATATTAGTAAATTATCTTTAAATAATACCTATTTAAAATAAGTTACATAAAAAGCCGTAAAATTAACAAATATGCATCAAAATTATCAAGATATCCAGAAATAATTACTATATAAATTAAAAAACCATACAACGCAAAATAAAAATAATACTTATGATGTATTTGTTTATTTTTGTCACACGAAAAGTTAAATAATTAATTTTTGTACACTGTACATTAAAAATGCTTGCGAATCAGCCAAAAAATATGCAAATTGTATTGAAATTCGAGATCTATTTATACGTAACTTTTTTTAGAAAATACATAATAAAACAATACTTAAAAATTTACACATTAGTCGATGCTCAGACGGGCTAGATGAAGTAACATTAAAGTGCACATAACAATAATCAAAACAATGTATAATTAAATATTGGAGGGTAAAATAAAAATTAACCAATTTCGTATATGATATTTAAAATAGGAAATTATTATGTGGTGTGTATTACAAAATATACAACGTTTTACTATAATATTATTGCACTCGCATTAATAATTTTTTCTATCACACGGATTTATGTAACTGAAAATTATGCACCAGTTGTTTAAAAATGAGCAAAAATGGAAAAAAAAAGAATATTCCTGCTGCAAAACTAATTAAAATATTTTTTACAAATAAATTACCTTTGATCGATAATTTATTGTAAATTTTATTTCTATAATATTACATGTATTTTATACCTGGTACAGTGGCGTAGTGAACATTTATGAACAATGACATACACTTCATACATTTTACACATATTATCTCTTTCGTAAAGAGGCAATAAAATATTTTAATGATGCAAATGTTATGGTTTTTCATTTATTGTAGGTACATTTTATAGTAACTGCAAAATAAATCGTAATGAATGTCATCTATGACGGCTATAACCCTTTCACCACTCCACTCACTGGTACACTTTCCAATATCACATAATAATATGCACCTAGGGGTTCTTACTAAAAATTTTTAAGCACTAACCTTATAAGTAAAAACGATGTCGCTACGGGCGTTAGGTATATCATATTGTGTTTGTTTCAATCTGAATCAACTTCTTGATTACGGCAGTCTACTAATAAACTATTAATCAAATAAATTAAACTCTGTTTCATTATTCAAGTGTACTATAAGAATAAAAAACAAATAAAATATGTTTTCAAAAATTATTTATTAAAATGTACGAGCAAAATCTATAAGAATTTGGTTTTATTGAAATAAAACATTTCATTAACATCGAAAGAATAAGACGAGTAACATTGGCCATGGAGGCCATTTCAACGGTGATGACCATAGAGTTAGTGACGCGCTTTAGGAATTGTATCCACGTCTAATGTGTACATTGACGAACGGTGACCGTTAAAATTTTTATAACTACGTAGGTATATACAAGTTGAAATTATTGTATAAAAAAAACATCCACTAAAAATTTAGAAGTTAAGAAAGCACATTAGAGGTATTGGAAATAATTCTGTCGGTTATGCGTGATAATATCTTTTCTTCGGAAAATCAAAAATCCAACTTTCAATACTTTTTAAAAGAGTCGAAAAAAAAACAATAAAAAAGTACTAAAAAACAGGAAATTTTACGCAAATTCACGTTTTGACAAAATATATATTTTTTTAAATGGTCTAACACAAAAACGAAAACTCGCAAACACTTGAAATTTTCACCAAATGTTTATATTGGTGTTCTCTATATATAGTTAAGTTTTCAAAGTATTTTGTTATATTGTGACTTATTTATAGACAATTTGAATTTTCGTTTTTTGTAAATTTTTTTTTTTAAACATCTATAAAATTTAATTGGCTGACCCAAAACTCTTGAAAATTTAATACAAGTTTTATAATAAGTTTCACTTATTGTAACTAAAAAATATTGGAGGTCGTTTCACTCAAATTTTTTTTATAAGCCCATAAATCTCAAATTTGTATAAAATGTATCAAAATCACGATAATTTGCAAGTTATTTTATAGTTGAGAATTCATAAAATTTTTTCTGTTTATACTTAACGTTCAAAATTTTAACACTAGGTTGTCCATAAGCTAATCTCCAAAAATATATAAAAAAATTTCTACCGGGCTTTAAAGAATAAATTTTATGACCGTTTGAAATTTAAATTTTTACGAAATTGCAATATAATTCAATTTAAATATGAAATACTATATTATTATATACACATTTTTGACAAACATATTAACTTTGTTCAGAATCGTTATTCGTATACAATGATATCTATCATTGCATTCAAATTTAATAAATCCATTGTAATAATGACCTATCCTATAAACGAGGTACACTCCACCCCCAACTGTACAGCAAAGCGAGGCCCACCCGTTTTTTTTAAAATGCTCTAACTCAAAAACGATACATAAAAAACGCATACACTTGAAATTTTCACCAAACATTTAAATTAGCGTTTCCTATACACGGTAAAGTTTTATATTATATTGATTTTTAAACAACCTATGGGTATTTGAAATATTCGATTTTTTTACATTTTTACAGGGGGTTACTGTACAGCAGAGCGTGGTCCATCCGATTCTTTTTTCGATTGAGTTTCATTTTCTAGCTTCTAAAAAGTAAAAATAAATATCATCGCTATTTGGACCGTTTTAATATATTACATTTCTAAAAAAATAAAGTTTTATATTATAAAAAACCATTTTGTTCATTATTTTTGGAGACCTTAAACTATCATTCGTAATCCCTACGTTGAAAAAATCACTGTTTTACTCGTTTCTGCAACACCTACTAAAAATAATTTAAACCTGTAAGAATATGAAAGAAACTCTGAAAATTATCAAATGAATTCTAACTAATGGCACTTTTAAAAGATCATAAAATACACTTCATAAGACGATATATTATTATATTATTATTATGATAGATAAATACGTAGTATGTATAATAAAATAAAATAATATTATATTATTGATTCTGTTCCGTCGTCCTCTTTCCTATCGTCATCCTTCAAAGGACTAGCCATGACAGTGGTCAGATCATCTAATGCAACAATTATGGGCACTTCTTGGTCATTACCCTCCAAGTGATCGGCAGTGGCCGGATCACTTATTGGTATGAACACGGACACGTTTACGTGGTCATGTTGCAAGTGATCGGCAATGGCCGGATCACTTACGGCGATGGTTGAGTCCAACTCGACGATGGCTTGCATCACTTTTTTCAAGTTCATGAATGCTTCGTCGATGTCCGAAGCCACGTGAGCTGCAGCCAGCTGGGTCACTTCAGCCGCGGTCACGTTTCCGTCGCCGTGCTCCAAGCGATCAGCCGTGCTAGTGGCCGGATTACTTTTGGTAATGATCGTGAGCATCTCCTGGCCGTTACCCTCCAAGTGATCGGCAGTGGCCGGATCACTTACAGCCATCACCTCGGGCACGTTTCCGTCGCCGTCCTCCAAGCGATCAGCCGTGCTAGTGGCCGGATCACTTTTGGTAATGACCGTGAGCATCTCCTGGCCGTTACCCTCCAAGTGATCGGCAGTGGCCGGATCACTTACGGCCATCACCTCGGGCACGTTTCCGTCGCCGTTTTGTGAGTGATCGCCAATGGCCGGATCACTTACGGCGATTGCCACGGTGGCCGAGGCCAATTCGACGATAGCTTGCATCCCTTTTTTCAATTTCATGAATGCTTCGTCGATGTCCGGAGTCACTTGAGTTGCAGCCGGCTGGGTCACTTCAGCGATGGTGGCCACCGGCGCGTCCGCTGAGAAGCACGGTCCGGCCACGACGATCGCTCCTACCCGGCTCTTGGCCATGCAGTCCACCGATGGCCGTGGGTCGTCCATGTCCGCCGCCGTGTGGGTTGTCGCCGAACAGTCGGTGGACGATTTTTGCGTGTGCGAGTGCAGCTTTGCCGAAGTCATGCAACTATCGTGCACGAACACTTTACATTCTGTTCGGACGAGAAAAACGAAAACCAGTTGAATATAATATTCTCTATACCGAAACCAAATGTAGTGCAGTGGACCAAGTTATATTTTGACAATGACTTTCCGACATACAGCAAATGATTATACAAAATGAAACCTACACAAGTTCTACTTACCTAGGCATCGTAACGTAGACGCGAATATCTTTCGCCTGTGACACAGGTAACACTTGCAGAACCAACGTTTTTTAATGCGGAAAATCATTGTGCCCGGTCCAAATGGCTTTCCGAAAACGTGTTGGCTGCAGATTTTCTGATCCTTCATCGAGAACGATGGTAATAATTTTTTTTAATATAAGTATAATAAATAGCGAGAAAAAATTATCGAAACTGTATGTACGTCGTATAGGAACGATCAATGAAAAAAAAAACGTATATAATATTAGAATAGGTAGTAGAAACGTCAATGTCACGGTCCAATTAATATTTTATATTCACAAGACTAGAATATATAATAATTATTTGAAAGCGAGATATCAAATAATGAAACTAAATAAATATATTTACAGGATTAGATATTTTAATATTTAAAAATGTACATATTATTTTTATCCCATAACAACCGGCGTTTTCAAGCCTAGTAGGTATATTATTAATATAATTATATTATTATAATACTGTAATATACTACTAAAAGCAACTTAGAATTACAACAGCTATATAAAGAACCGAACATAGTAGCAGTATTACAATCAAGAAGAATCGCATGGGCTGGCCACGTATGGAGGTCAAATAGCCAAATGAAAACCCCTTGGGAAAAGACCACTAGGCAGACCAAAACAAAGATGGATGAATAAAGTAAAAAATACTTTAAAAGAAATTGGAATACAAGATATGGAAGCGGTAGCACAGGATAGAGACGGGTGGAAGCTAATTTATGTTGCGGTGATGGACCTCAATGACATTTGAAAAACCTAAGAAGATTATAATACTGTAACGGTATGTACCACTATTGTAAATGGATTTATTCCGTGAAAATAGAACAGAATTATAAGATTAATAAGTGAAGAACATAGGGGATACTAAATAATATGACGATAGTTGATTTATGATTAACTTATTTATTAAAATAATCCGTTCGGTTTATTCGGTCGTAAAATAAGAAAAAATGGACATTGTTGATGGTGTACATTTCGCTAAAAATGATAGGAATAATTTTTACTCAAGTCTTATTTTTCTGGATAAATCATTATTTTATGCAATTTCGTAAGAATTTACATATTATATACAGTATAACACAATATTTAACATACCTTGAATAATATTGTAATCCCCTAGTAACTCGCATTTGACTGAATAGCGTGCTTATTCCACTTAATATCTTATTTTTCTTGAATCATTAAATGATTAAAATAATTTATGTGAGAAAAATATTTTTATTAAACACTTATTCTACAATTCTACATGGATATAGTTATAAAATTGTACAGAAATAATCTACTATAAATTGTTATCATTATCACTTGTTTTTCATTTACATTTTATTTGAATATTAAAACAACAAAATACAATTAATTTTATTTAAATCATTTAAACAGAAATAATTTTACAGAAATCTTCGGTTTCATGAACTATGTAAATACCTATTAATGTTGAATATATTAATTCTTTATGAATTTAATGTAATGATTATTTTTAATTTTATTATATGTTTATGACTGGCAGAATAGATCCTGAGTACTGACAAAGATTAAGAAAAAAATTATATTATTTGTTTGGTCAATTCAGACAGGTGTTTATATTTTGTTTGGGAGCTACGACGCTCTATCATATATTTAACAATGTACATTATGCTGCCGGCTCCTACATTTATTTAGGCGCCAAGCTCATTTTTCCTGAATTCAAAATTAACTCAAGGTGCTTCTTGCCAGGATTAATTTTCGGGAGGGCATAAACAAAATAGTCAGACAAAAAGTTTTCTGATTTCAAAATTTTTTTTTAGGATCATTTGGGCAGGCTTTTATGAAATTCCTTTAATCAGCTGTAACATTTAATTGAAGAAGAATCTATACACTTATAAGACTGTAATCTGTAAACGTACAAAATAAAGATGATATGTTATTTCTTATTTATTATATCAAACATGTGTTGCATTATGTATTGTATTATATTCGATTTAACTGCAATGAATAGTTATGCACTCTATACAGATGCTGTTAAAAAAACAAAACCAATTAAAACAGCGTAGAATTTGCAATGTAGATCGTGGTTGTTAATAAATTATTGGTTATTACACAAACGTATTACATATAAATTATTCTGTTTTTGTGAGTACAATATTAAGATCGCTATCTATGCGATAACTTTTTTGATATTACAATCAATTTTTTAAAAAGTAACTCGCAGTTGGAAACCATCGACAATTTATATGGATCTTATCAGATACGTACCACTATTTCAGATTTATGTGCTATAATGTTTAGACATTATTGTCTTCTATTAATATAAAACAAATATACACCCGGTATAGCCGTACAGGTGTCCATAAGTTAAATCTTATTATACTAACAGCTAATATATTTCAGCAAAATGGTTCCCGTGTATTAATATATTTACACAATACTGTATCGTGTTCCATTGTTTTAACACTAAAATGGAAGTTTACCCCGGGTCCGTGGAATCACTTCTCTTTTAGTATTTTAAAAATTATAACAAGCAAATAACGGATATTTTAGATTAAAAAAAGTTCTGAAATCTAGGACCTTATCCAAAAATTTGAAAATAAAGATTTACGTGGCATTACTAAGACCATGTACGATGCTGAAACGTGGGCATTGAGAAAAACAGAAGAATTAAATACGGTCTTGCTTACAATTTTATATTTTCAATAATATTGTTTTGCACCAACCGTATTAAACCCTTTTGCCAGAATTGTTACGTAAGAGAACAGCTAGTATCCCATATAAATTATAAGCATACTATAAGAACGACGGAACAAATGAATAGTATACCTATTGTTTTATTATGTTATTGCTAATTTTATATATATATATATATATATATATATATATATATATTTAGTAGTTTACCTTTTTTATATAGTTCAAATAATTTCAATTTGAATGCATAAACTTTTATCATAATTTACCTACTTGCACGATCGATATTATTGTATTGCATATTTGCATAGGCTGCATTGAGTGAACAGTTGTATACTATACTGTGTAGTATAACATTATCCGGTTTACATTTATAATAATTATACGTTGAAAATCGATGGTATCTTGTTCATATAGTGTTTTAGTGCCCTTGAAACGTAGTAAGATTAAGATAACATACATTTGTAGAGCAAATATCGGCGAGCGAAATAAATTACCATGGTGTTTAAGTTCACCGTTCCGAAACTGTGAAAACGTGAAACCCATAACATCGCGTTTACACGATACGCTAAAATTAGCTTAAGTAGGTGCATATTACACAACACTGGAGTGGTAATCGTGAATTCTACATGTTTTCGGCTCTAGATGAAGTGAACTAGAATGCGCATAATTGCTGCGGCCGCATCTTTGCACATCTTGTTTTTACCGCTCATTAGCTCATCAGTCGTTTCGTATCTGCAAAGTACAGCGACGATACATACCTATTATAGAGTTATTCAGACGCTTTCAGCGCGCGTCGATCATGATTTTCCTGCCAGAACGTCATAGTCGTTTTTCATCACAATGCCCTTCATATTCTCGTACTGACGCCTTTGTCCTAAAAGTCCTCTTTTGGTAGAGCTACCTCCCGGATAGGTGGTGATTTACAAAAGAATCGCAAAAGACGTTATCCACCAAGAAACTGAAATCCGCAAATTAACATTTCAGAAATACCATACATTTGTCTTCAATTCGTACCCTGGTACCCGTTATAGTAATTATATCACGTACGTAATTATATTGCATAGGTACAAAACAAATGGTTATATATTGAACTTTTGTCACGCACACTAAATCGCATATGTACGGCTTCCACTTTTTTTTTAAATCTGAAATCTTAATTGTTCGGTTATTATTATTCAACATTAACTATTATATTAATATTTTCATTAATTAATTTACATATTTTATGGGTTCAAATAGATCAATGTTACAATTAAATTGTTAAGGTGATTTTTAAATATATTTATTGTGATAAGACATAACTTTCAATGTACATTACAATGGAAATTATATTTTAAATTTGAAATCGTTTTAATTTAAATAAGAGGATTTTCATATGGAGTTACAATATATGTATTCAGTATAGTATTATAATAATGAAGCACCACCGTAGCCCCACATCCGGCATCCCTTAGTGGTCTTTTTACTGCGTGTTAAAATTAAATCTCTATAGTCTATACGTTATCAATACACCTGTTATGTCCCTGGTTGAAGTAACTATTCATCAAAGTAGTTAAAGGTCAAAAGTAGTAAGTTACTCACTCAGAAGTAACAAACATTATTCAGTGGTCCATGGCTTTGGTGCTGATGTTGTGCGCAATACTCATGTAGTAAATATAATACATGAACGGTTATTCAGACGTGATGATGGGTGCTCTTGTTACCAATAATACGGAAATATTCAATTGTCTTACCAATACTCAGATTTATAAGTGCACTCTGTGACTGTGGTAAGTTTTAATCCGTATTGCTCGTGTTATAATATACTTAATGATTATTATACCTATCTGCCCCAAAACATTCTCAAATCATATTGTCTTTTTCAGCGACTAATATCGTGTCATCGCCCATGTTTCCTAGTCAACTGTACTCTGGAGACCTTACATATGTGCATAAAGGAGCGCATAAAGAATGAATTAATGATAGCTCAGTTTTTAGAACGTCATTCACTCGTCAAGAGTGTGTTGCACCCTGGTTCACCAGTATAAGGTGAAATTGCGTGAGGTCTGCAATGGCTTTAACGGCATGTTGTCATTTTACATCAAAGGTGGAATAGGTACGGAATTCCTCAAGGCTTTAAAAGTGATTTTCCTAGCTGAAAACTTCGGTGGCGATATGTATTCAAAAGTGTAGCTGGCCTTGCGACTTCCAGGAATGTTATTTCAAGTGATTTAACATCCTTTATAGATAGGTACGATTAATCTGCTTAAGTCTGTTTCCCCTCAAAACTGTATTCTCTTTGCTTTGTTGTCTGTCTCCGAACTCTTTGTGGAGGGGCACGTGTCGTGTTGTACAGGTTGATGTTTGGATGGGCCGTACGTCCTAATGTCAGGATAGATGGGACCAGTAGATGTTATTGTCTTCGTTACATTGGCCTGAAAGGCATCAACCCTGACATGATTGAGACTCACCACCTCCGTGATGACCTGCATCCTTGCGGAATTTTCTGTCAGGATGGCCTGCAGAGTCTCAATCTGGTTGCTGATGGTTCACATATAGTTAGTTCCTCATCTCTTTGAGAAGAGATGTGTTGTCATTGCATCTGCAAACGTGGGATTGTGTGTTGTCCTCCTCTGTGGACGATAGATCTTCTTCATCCTCATCCTCTGAGTTCCTGGAGGGGGGTCTTTTTCTAAGCCTGAAGGGACCTGCTGAGGGTGCGGGTCTTGATCCGCTTAATGTGGTCGCCTTGTTCTTTTGAGAGCGAGTTGCCCTTGGCTATGTCGATGTCTCCCGTCCCCTTAATAATGTAGACAATATACGAGTAGTATAATATTGTCTATAACTATTAAGATATCTATAGAACTATTGCTACATTTCATTCAAAACAACTCAACAATTGAAAATATTTATTTAACATCAATTATAATGCACAGCAGCATTAGTCAACAAAGCACGTTTTCAATGAAATTATAGTTTTCCAAAATATTCCACAAGTAGTTGTACAGATTATAACAAACGTTCGAACAATGAATAGTAATGGTCCATATTTTACTAGTAGTATTTGATTTTTCTTTTTTATATTAAAATACAACTGATACAAGTACTGAAGTACAAACACTTTTTAGCTTAATAAACAAAAAAAAAATTCATTATATTTAGGTAAAGTAAATTAATTTATAATCTTAAATATTTTCTTTTCGTCATAACTCATAAGTCATAAGTCATAACTAACAGTCGGAAGACGGGGATCGTTAGCAGATAAAGAAACTAGAAAAAATTATTTTTTTGTTCATATACAACTATATTGAATTTTATTCATTTGTTATTAATGTTTCGCAGACATATGTAACAGTCTATCAATTAAAATATGTCGTAAGATACATAAATACATATACTTGAAAGTTTGCTTTAAATTATAAATCAAATATAATATTTGGCGTATTATTCAAAACGATGAACATAAATACCCAATAGGCAACAGGTAAAATGGCTTTACTTTTATGGTATCAACATATAATTTAGAAAGATTTTATTCGACAGTATTAATAGGTACATTCCTATGCATAATATTTAAACGTCAATAATTTCATTAATTGTTTACTTTCTTAACATTTGGAAATATCAATAAGTAAATATTAATTGGAAAATTATATTTTTATAATAAAATATGTTATGAGTGATTTGTTGATCCCATTATATTTACCATAAACATTATATACATTTTAGATTATGAATAAGCTAATATTATAATAATACTCATTAGTCTCGGTCAGAATCAAACTAAACCATGTTTTGGAATGTGGATGTTGAGTAAAGCAAGTATAGCGAAGTACTAGATATTAGAGGTTTAATTACTATGGTTAAAATTAAAATAGTGAGTTAAAAAGACCAAAATTCTTAACTGTTGAATATACTAGCCTATTACATGTATAACAAGTTTTTATAACAGCTCAAATACAAAAGGTTAAGTTCTGAACTTAATCTTTTGTTAGTGATTCTTTAATGTCCAAAAGTTAACATTCATTAAATATTTCACTACATTTCTAAATTTTATTTTTGTTTTTGAGTTATACTTTTCTTCATTAATTCAATATATTATTTTTTATAACAAAATAACCATGCAAACAGTATCTATGCATTTTATAGCTAAACGCCTAAACCAATTGTGACTGTATGATATAGAGATTTATAGACATTTGCTTAAGCACTAAATTCATTGTACTATTATGTATTTATAATTTATTGATCTACTCGAATGCATAACTGCCCAAGTCAGTCCTAGTAATTTCATTGTATTCATCCCATTCCTATTTTTATTGGCGTCCATGTATATAATAATTAAAATGGAATAATATTAGAACATCCGTTTTGTTAATCGTGAGAAACACTATAAAATAGTACAAAACATGTTTTATACTAATACCATTAATTATATGGATTATTATAATGCACTTAATGTAAGTATATCAAAACAAAATTGAATAAATAATTTACTTTCAATTATACAAGGTGCTGAGAGCCTTTTGTAAAATCATCAGTAATAATCGGAGTAAAGCCAACGTCTATATTATAATTTCTGTTTTTAAATTACCTATAGCTATGGGCTATATTGATCAATTATATGTACGTAACTATGCAAATTATAGGTAAATTGTATTAATATAGATTTCTAAGATTATAAGCATGGTAATGGTTTTTTTTTTTATAGATTCGTACCAAAACCTTTTCACTCAAAATTCTAATTCAATATTTTATTTTGTTTCTAATTTGGGTATATAGTAAAATTCCATTGGTTATCAGACTAGCTCGAGGTGTTAACATTATCTACAGATTTACAGCAAAATTCGGTATAAACATTTTCAACCAATATAATAAATAATAATTAATAAAACGTTAATAAAACGAATTATACACAAATCGATTATCTAGATACTTTGCAGTAAAAACGTGTTATAAAAAACATAAATTAAACAATTCCAATACTTACTACTTGAACACTGAATAGTGATTATTTATATTAAATTAGTTTAAGTTAAACTACAAGTTACAACTCAGAGACTCCACTTATGCTTGTTGACTGTCGTAGTATAAATTGTTACACACGAATTCGATTATTTTGATGTGGAAATTATTTTAATTTAGGCATACTTGAATGTTTTCAAATTCTAATTCTTCTATCATTGATCGAATTGTTTTTGCAGGAATTAATAAGTAGGTAATGTATAATGTATAGGTTATAACTTATAAGTTATTATTTATTAGTTATTACCAATATGAATATTTTATATCCTATATATTGTGTATAATTTTAAAGGGAACAGTAAATAATTTGATATTAACCTACAAAAATCCAGTGCATCTGTCGGATCGGACTATATCTGATGGCATTTATTTTTTCACCATGGGTATACCTACATTTATTTATTATTGTACTACATGCGGTTGACAGTTGACATACTATATATGTATGCCAAAATCACTACCTATTTTTTGTTCACCGTCGATGATATAATTATATTGGAAGCTGACGTCGGATACGTTGCGGCAGTGAACGTCTTTTTCTTTTATCATATACACTCATATAGGACATAAGTATACAATATACATACTGATATAATGGTAACAACAATAGTAAAAAATCCGTTGCCCGTAACTAATCATTATTTTACTATATATGAACGTAGCACGACCGCAGTAGTATTAATATATATATAAATATGTATAGGTATAAATATATACTTGCATCTTCGTAACGGACGTCCGTATCGGATACGCAAACAGGGAAGAATCTACATCGGTGAATGTATTTATATACATATATAAATTTATATATAATTACTGTTGTGCGTGGTACGAGCGGGTATAATATGTACCTACTGTACGTCTTACGATTTTTCAGACGAAACGCAAATAAGAAGACGGCGGTGACGAGAGAGGAAAAAAAATAAACGTACGCATAATATACATACCTATAATAAGTATTATGTACGCGAAATATCACGTGCGGTCAGCCGTGTATAATATAGAAATAATAATAATTGTACTTCAGCGGAGATGCGTGGGGTATGGGTAAAAAATAATTGTCGATTAACTCAATGTGTGTACGCTTTTTATGAGCTTTTTATACGTATTTATATAAAATGTAAACAAACACGCGTGATGGGACCAGTCGGAGCGTGGAGTGACGATGGAATTTAAATAAAGACGTTATTGGTATATATACGACGTTATTATAATATTATATGTGACTCGTAATCTTTTCGACTACTACTATACTACTGTATTTTATTCGTGTGTGCGTACGTATACATAATATACATATACGTATGTACCTATATTAAAATATTATATTAACTGAGGTAGTGTGGTCACCGCCAGAAGAAGACCGTTAGGTAAAAAAACACAGTGTGTGAATAATGCGCGTGGAGCGGTCAACTGCTGCCGCATTCTGCGCTGCATCAGGTTATACTAGAAATTAGAATATTATATTATGTTACCTATACCATAATATGTCTGTATGCGTATTCGAATAATACTACTACTAATAATAATAATATATGGAAATAAAAACTAGTCGTTCAGGCGGTTGACACTGAAAAAAATCGCATCTGACCGGTTAATTATTATAGTATACAATAAAGCTATCGACGCATGACGTGTATATATATATATATATATACACACACGTACATACCTATGTTATATACGAGCTGCGGATTATTGATGAGCGCGCAACATCATCCATATGTATATATAATATCATATTGTTATTCGATGCATTGCTTTACCCGATAGCCGATGGGAATACCTTGTACACCTCTAGTAACAATAATACCACCCACTCGTCGTACGTCATCGTAATATTATTGCATTACATAAAACCAGTATAATATGGTTCAAGTATCTCGACGAGTTTTGTAATATTTCGTTCCGCTTGTACGCAACCGCCGACTAATACTTTAAACGCATATTATGATCTATATAAAATATTATTATATACCTACATATAAATTTTTTTTTTTTAATACCGGGCAACTTTTGAACGATTACTCCTGGTGAAACGGTCCATGTATAAACACAATTAAAATCAAATTTACTGCGTGTTTCGTGATCGTACTATTACACGGGAGAAAATCGTGGGGATCGCAGATAGAAAATATTTTTATCCCGCTCGCTGATCCCATTGACACGCGCTGCTTCGTTGTAGGTATAGGTGGATCGAAATTCATATTCACGCGGTTATTTTCTACAAATAAGCTATGTATATTTTAAGAAAAAAAAAATGAAATACATTTAGAAAGTATAGTCGACTCGTGATGGACCACCGAAATGCGGCAACCCAATATTACAAAATTATATTAGAATAAATTGTACCAATAGGCAATATGTTTGGAATATAAATGCATGATGAAACACGTATAAAAGAGCACCGGTCGCGATGCAGTCGTTGTTCGAGAAACACGCACAAAACCTGATGAGAATGATTTTATTTATTTAGAGTCGATTAGAACAACGTTAAAAAATCGAAAAATAATAATCAAACGGCACCATTTGTATAATATTGTATGTAGCCTATAGCCAGGGCATTATATACGGGTACAGGTAAAAGACAGCCGGTGATGTATAATATTACATGTATAATACATATTTTTATACGTATACGAGAGGTATTCGGCGTGGTTGCGCATGTTTGAGAAGTTTCTATCAATTACTTAATAATAGCCCCGGTGGACATTACGACTACGGTTTAATTTGAATCCGTACAAAACCGGTTCCGTAAGCCGGCACTTGTCAGCGGCGGTGGCGCGTAGTAGAGGATATTATCCCGGGACCTGGACTTGGTAAATCGGACGACGCCGGTGTAAACATGGCACATGCAGTGCACACGCACAATCCGATCATTTAAAATTCAAACGGACGATTTCTATACAATGCGCCTGTACATGTAGTTTGATCACGTCTCGGCCATTAGCATGTTGGTAAAAAGCGAATTTAAGTTTGATTTTAACTAAAAGAAAACCATGACAGCCAACAGGTATAGTAAATATCGTCTTATCACATCGCATCATACACGTAGCATATTAAATTGTATATTTTAAGTATATCGATCGCGTTCAACGTGTCTTTCCTTAAAATCCGTACGCGTAGAAAACGATTGACTAATCTACATACGGAATTCGCATAGACGTTTTTGTCGATGTGTCTTAATTTAACTTTTGCGATTTGCTTACCGATGTTTTTTTCGAGTTAATTCATACATTAACTACAGAATAAACTTTGATGTACCTTTTATTGTAGGTTTATTTTTTAATTATTATTATATTATTCAATTAATATTATATAGTTACAGATTCATTTTTGTTACATCTTGTCAATACAGTAGACACTGTAGTTGTCATACACAATGTGTTTTAAGCATTTTTATGTTTGAAATTATTGAAACTCGTTTGTTATTCCAGAGAAATCGATAGACAAATAGGTTTCTTTGCCCCATTAGCCATTAATCATAGCACCCCAAATTCTAAAAATGATTATAAACAAAGAGGGAACGTACGAGAATGAAAGTGCAGACCATAGACCATAGGGAGGGTTTACAAACAATACCTTCAAAATCGCTTACAAAAAATATGTATACGTTGTAAATATATTAATAGCAAGCCCACACCGCAGGAGCAGGACTATAACTCTAAGGAATATTTCTAAATAGTAATTAATAATTATAAATTATGTTGTTGGATTTAGTAAGGCTAAACTAACAGCTAAAATCTGTCGGTTTAAAATAATCTTCATTGTTCAATTATCTACTGTTTTGTTAAATAATTTGAATTGGACCATTTTTATGTATCCAAGTAAATTGCTTTTAAGAAATTTAAAAATGAAACAAACGAAAAATATACTTGTAGCTATTAATTGGCAACAATTAACAAACACATCTAAATCCAAAATAGATAAAAAATAATTGTGTTTAATATAATGAATATTAAATAAGTCATAAATCATAACTGTATATAATTGCATATATATATATATATATATATATATAAGAATGTATGGCGAAAATGTTAAAATTAATCGTTTACTATAGTTTCTTTTCCATTTATTTATATTTGAATATTTACCATTGTTTTCCAAACTGAAACACCTTAATGATTTATCTGAAAAATATTTGATGGGCCATTTAACTAAACATTAATCATAAATAACGAATATTAACGATAAATCCTACCACTTTTTATTTTTTGTTGAAGTACAAATAACCAGTGGATCGAATTCTACTATGTACGGCTCATTATACGTCATCTTGACATGAAACGAACAAAGGGTGCCGTAGCTGCAGTATAATAACTAGTTACCCAAAAAGAGACTACATGCTGCGATGATTTTCAAACTATGCATAATATTTTCCCCTTAGTTTTACCTACGTTCCATTGGAATTTCCAAGACCTTATTCTCCGTAAATCATATTTAATACGCGTACAGGTACGGTAGACGTACATGGTACATGGTGCACCAAGTTGTATGGGAGTAAAAAATTATCATTAGCTACTCAATAAGACAACATTAATACGCGTTTAATAGAAACCTAAAAACAAATAGTACCTATTTAATCTTAAATTATAACCCGAACAATTGTGATAGATATTTCAATATTTGTACTAATAGTAACTATTTTGACCGTTGTACATTGTATTTCGTTTCATTGTTCGTTACAACACGTGGTGTACACGGTTGTACGTGATATGTTTCCTTAATATGGTTGCACAGCTAAACTAGACATTTTATGGTAAAGTCTTTGCAGATGTCCATTACCTATTCTGTCTATACTTGTGTATTAACTACGTAAGTCAGTTGAATCAACCGTAATTATTACTTATATGTAATTTTTATGCGATTCATACTACACTAGTGTGCAAGTTTTAAACATCACTTTTACTATTGCATTATGTACTGCAGGGACACAGCCACACCGGATAAATATAAAACAATAATTATTACGTAATTAATACCAATTATTGTCGTTTAATAATACACGAGTATACAAAGACGATCATTTATAACGAATAATAATGACCTTTGACTTTAATAATTCTCATTAAATAACTTAAATTATAATAGGTAGTATACTGCAGAAAGATCGTCGTATCATAATGGCCTATGGTTATTTTATTAATTTGATGAAATCGGTCGTATACACTCGCATCATCACTGATATAAATTTTTATTGATGTGTTTATAATATAGACGTGATGGCTATGCAGTTCTCTAAAGATAACGGTTGAATTTAATTTAAAAACATTTCCGAAAGTAAAGTATAATTTTAAACTCAAAAAAAAGACACAAATATCAATAATATTTTTTAATCAAACAATGATTTTATTTTTAAAACTGTTCGTGCGAAACAAATTATGTTATTAATACAATAATACGATAATAATCTTTTAACTCTGGTAGTTTTTTAAACGTAATGATCCTCGAAGGTACTGAAAAAATCATAACAAAGATAAATACCGTCATGGTTGAATTGATTTGTAGCTAATGTTGTAGTGTTGTGCTCACGCACATAATTTTACCAGCGGTGTGTTTACTGATAGTGAAGATTCTCCGACTATTATAAACTATAAAGCATGGCATCAATAGCGAATAGTTTTGTTTTATTAATTTCTTTACATCGTGAGTGATTTTTCAGCCTTATATTTCAATATACATAAGTATATAATAATTAATTGTTGTAATTTAAAATATGCAATGATGGTATAAGTGTTTATTAAACAACAAAGTATGTGGCTTACATATTTTATAGATAAATTATCTACATGAATCTTTTATTCATTCAATATTTTAATTTTATAAAATGTAAACACAACCAAATTATAAAATACATAAACAGTGAATATTTCTTTTTGAATGAAGGACATCTATTTGAATTTTATTACAAACATTCAAACATTATAAGAAAAATAACTGTATACTATCATTATGATGAAAATATAAGTATTTTTACTACGCTCAATTCAAATTGACTGGATTGTTATTAGCTAGTTTTGTTAGTTGGATTATAATATGATACATAAAAAACATAAAACCTTAACATTCTTTCGTTATAATAGTAAGATCACTGCAGATTATTAATGCAAACAATAATATTAATTCAAAAAATTGATTAAACATCTCACGTCCTGTAACGGCTGCAGGTCTTATAGTATAGCCGTCTCAAAAATTACTATAATTTATTGGATTGGCGTACCATTCTTAAATATCTACTACTCTATACTATTTAGTATTATTCTTTTCTATATGCATCTCACGTCAAACAAATAGATTTCATGACGAAAAACGTGTAATAATAATATCTTAGCGTACCTTTTTTCTACGATACACTTAATTTGAATGCGATTATGTGAATATCATCTGCTATTTACCTAATGGATAATGGAAGTAAGACGGTTAAATAAAATCCAACAAATTATTCGCAGTGTATTGCAATTTTTTAAAAATGTTTTTATTATAATTTATACGCACAAAAATGGTTTTTTTAAAAAAAAAAAAAAAAACAAAAAAATAAATAAATAAGCAATCGTGACAAGTGAAATATAAAAATATGCTTTATTTATACACGAAGACACTGATGTCTGATTATGTTACGTGTGATTTACTGGCTATTTACACACAACATACGAGCAGCTGAAAATAAAAGTGGAATACAATACTATAATATTACTTACATGTTATTTACATATGTTAATACTTCATTAATGTCTTTTACATTTGTTTCGGTGAGAAGGTATAATATATACTAGGTACCAACAATATTTTATAATATTCTAATACATACAAGTTATGTTTACTGTTAAATATGGTAGACTAAGATGTTGGGATAATGAACTTATAATACTCCAAGGAAAAACTGTGGTTTAGTTATCGCCTTATGGGAATTCGTATTCTAGGCATTTGGGTTTTGGAAATACACTTGGTGTGTTAACAAAAATAAAAAATCGATTGTAATCAGCGAGGCAGTCCATGGGTATTTGGCGAATGTTATAAGATAGGAAAGAAGTGATACTGGATATAGGAATAATATTATCATACTTAATAGTTTTCGCCTATCACAAGCTCTGTGCATGTCAATTTTTTAACAGACGTGGTTAAAAATATACACGAAACCATTCAAATCTAGGTATTATATATCTCAATATTTTATTATTTATTAATTATTACTAACGAAACAGTTAATGAATAATGACTAGCCACTGTTTTAGAATAGTATTATGCAACTATGATAGTGTACCTATATATACGGTTGTGATCTGATGAATTTATTATAATTAAAAATATGCTTAAAGTGATCGACCCTGTAGAAATGTAGAAGTTGCTTCCAAGATTTCGATAAATGGTTCCTTTTATCCTTTGGATCCTCTCGCTCGCTATTTAGCAATAGTATATTTAATCTGTATAACTAAAAATGTAAAATGATATTTTAAAAATAAGATATTTTATATATATTTATACTTTATACATTCTACTAAATTTGCACTGCACGTGTATATTAAATGGCAGTAAAACGAAATCGCATTTTTAGTTCTTGGTACGCAAATATGCGCACATATTTTACAGGTATACTGTAAGTGTGTATATTACATACGTTATACGTATATAAATATAGTATTTTAACGTGCTGTCGATGGACCCGTCCGGTTTTATAGCGTCATTAAGTTTAAAATTACATTTTTCTTACAGTTATTTCAGTCAGTAAACTGGTAGTACGCGCTCGATTAAGAGAGACTATTTAATGCGTGACAATTATGTTATTTAACGACATCTTTTACTGGTTTTTATTATTTTTCACAATCGGATAAATAAATAATTATTATTCATATATAAACCGAATAACGGAAACTCGTGGATTTACATTATACAGTGCAGGTAATATAGATATTCAAGAAACTTTTTTTCCAAACTGATATTTTATTTTACAATATTATGATCCTCATAAGACCGTATAAGACCGTATGATAATTTATCTATAAGTTTGCGTTAATTAAACGAAAAATTATAAAAGTATTTCGGTATAGTCGGTATAGAGCAATTTAGATTATCCAATAATAGATACTGAGCCCAAGTACTTGTCCTTTTCCGTTTCGGAAATTCAACGTTTAAATCATACTTATTAATTAGAGTTATAATTTAAAGAAAAATCGAAAAATATTATCGCTTATTCATACCTATTATCTCATTATTCTTAATGATTAAATTAAACTTCATTAGGTTTTAGCAGAAACAAGCAACCATCATAAACAAAATAGAGTTATTCTTATTATGTTTTTAATTTTTTTTTTTTTTAAATATTTATGAATCATATTATTTTTAATTATTTTATTCTTCTGATGACCTGGAAAATGTTATTAAATTTACAGAAAATGTTAATCATTTTGTTGTGCGTATCAAGCAGAAGAATGGAAAGCTATTTAAATATACAGGTGCGTCCATATAATTTTAATATAGGTATTCACGTTTTATTCAGTTCGCACTCTGCGGATAAAAATGCATAGGTACACCTACTTATAACAATTATTATAAATCCACCTCCCTCCTCCTCCTCCTCCTTCTTAACGTATACCTACACGGCTATAGTGGCTATACATATACCTGTTATCCTCGCGGTCGAGTAAAAGTCGTCCGTCCCGCGGGGGAGTCGCTCGCATGTCTCCGAACGGTATCGTGTGCGCTTTCTCCCGTATCTCCCGGCGCGCGTCGTTGCAGTCGTCGTACCCGAACGTACATATAGTCCTACGTGACACGGAATGACGACCGACCCCTTGCGGCGATGCTAAAACCGCGCGCGTGAAATATCGATTGGCCACGTATATATGCTCGTTGTTATCATATTATATTCATAGCCGTGCGCACGGGGCTTGCGGGATGTACGACAGTTGCACTCTCAGTGAGCTGAGTCATAATTTATACATTATATATAATAATAATTTTATCAAAATGTTATTAAACTAATAAAGCAAAAACGCAATGAAATACCTATAATGCGTGCAACCTGCCACTTTAATATATTTCATTGCACCAAGAGTGTACAAGATGTATATGTAAATGCTGTAATCATTCAATAACTGTATAACATGAATTTAAAAATTAAGACGAAAAAATAAAAATGGTTGATGAATTGTTGTTTTTTTTTCTTTTTTTTGTGGCTTACTCATTAGCAGTATGTAATCTGATCGTTATATACACCCTCAGTGATATAATGTTCTTCGCATGTCTTATCATGATCATGTTACATCTCGTTTTCTAAACGTACCATAATACAATATCGTATAACGTACTTGCCAACATTAAAATATCATAACGTAGTAACACGTGCTGTCGGTGCATAATATTATACTCACGGTAAACATACGTGTAAGTGTGTACCTCGGAGTGGAAGCTTACACAAGCGGGGTGAGGAGGATTAGGTGACTTAAAATTACCGCGAGAATTTCGTTTCTTGGTGTTATAAATTTGTCTTTTGTTGTTCTATATAATATATTCGTTTCTTAGTTTCTATCGGTACATGGTTTATTATTCAGTGTTTATAAACGATGGTACACTAAATAGTATGCCTGCAGTCAACACTCTATAAACACAAAAAATCTGACATACAAATGAAATTAACGTTCTAGGGATTAATTATGCCTTCACTAGCTTTTGCCACAAATGTATAACTATTTAGGTATTGATGTGCCAGTAGGCGGTCAATTTGAAGGTTAGTGACGTCACCCGGGGTGTACTTTTTAATTTTGGTAATTAACTCGGTCGTATTAGCATAGTATATCACGCCGTCTTAACTCTTTTTATGGATTAAACACATAAATATTTAGGTAGGTATACTATATTATAACATTATGCACGCTACAAGAGCTATATAAGTCTACAACGTTTCTACCCACTGAAATAATGTTTTTGCTTTGAATTTTTTCATTGATTTAAATTTTTTTTTTTTAAAACATAAAAAAACACGCACTTTTGAAGTATTTAATACTTTTTATGGTGGGTTAAATCTGAAATTTGCTTCGGAATCATGGGACAAAGTTGCATAGAGAGAAAATATATGAAGTTAGTTAAGAATTATTTTCTTATCATTTTATTATTTTTAGTTGTTAAGAACAATACCTGAAAAAACAAATGTAATCCATTATTTATAACTTAATATATATATTTTTTTTAATAGTAAATCATTAAATTGAAAATTATTATAATATTTTTAATACATCAATTAGCTCGGCGGGCTCCTGGGTAAGACAGTACTTATATTTCATCTTTGTCTTCAAAACCATAGTTCAGATTTAGATCCATGGTACCAGCTGCTTTAGTTTAGCATATTTACGCATAGGATAAAACTATTACTGTAAAATGACTATTACATATCATTATTGAGATGTGTGACAAAAGTTCATTGCGAAAAAATCGCCATGACCATAACACTAGGATTCCCCCACACGGCCACACGTGTTGTCATTTATCGACACGCAATTGTAGACACGTTTTGCTGTGATGGGCGCGGTATAAATGTATAATATTATGATTATTATTTAGTAATACTAGTCTGGTTCCGGAAGTTCGTGCGCTGAAAATCGGTTAAACGTGCATGCCCAATTATATGCATTTCAAACATGCGATTTAAAAAAAAAGTGTAAAAATCGACGCTCAACAGTATATCTATACGACGATATGAAAATACAGCTATAGAATTCGTTTTGTTTTTTTTATTTATATTAATCTTCCACTAATCCACTTAAATAAAACCATTTTTTTTCGTATTGAAATTCGTTGAAATTTAGTTGAGAAAATTCTTAGAATTCTTTAATATATTATAATCTATATGTTATTGGTTAAATATGTAAATATTCATATTAAACTTTTAAACCATCTATTTAACTGTCTATCTATTTATCTAACCTATGGACATGATACATACATTTTTGTCAGTATTATAATCCTCTCTCTCCCTCATTAGTCATTATATTAATTATTTATTTATATTTATCAAATGTATTCAAGTATATGTAATCTTTATCAATAAATCAATAAATAAGAAGTTAAATAGAAATAAGATATTATTTATTAAATACTATATATTATTCGGTATATATACTACACAAAATCATCATAAACAATAAATATTATTATATACTTAAAAATTAGGAAAAAATTGTCTAAAATCTTTATTATGTACTTACTATAATATATAATAATAAATGAGGGAAATAAAACTTTGCGTAATCCAAAATAATTGGTTACTCGTCTCATAAAGGATTATAATAAATTAACCAATACTAAATACAATAATAATTATTCATTAATTTAAAGTATTTTATGTGTATCTACAATTTGCCAATGATAATTTTATGCCACAATGACCAGAAGACGGGAAATGAAGAGTTTACATGAGGTACGAAAAATACGTATTTTCTTCGATATTATTTATAATGTTTTCTAATACGCAGTTAAGATTGCTTCTATTAATGTTATTTCTTGATTATTTTGGAAAATTCGAGCTGTGGCTTAAATATTAATTTTTTCTTATTCTATCTAAAACCTTTTAAGTTCCTTTTAAATACACTTTTGTAAGTTGTAACACAAATCGTTAATATTTATATATAAGTAAAAATAAAAAATCGAGTATAAATTCATAGTAGCGTGATTTGAGAACTAATCTTGAATCTAGCACCATTTTGGGACTTTGGGTAGAAACTTGCGATTGCACGAACTTCCGGTCACTGGTAACAATGCATTATATAACATAGTAAGCGCCTAGTTATTGCCTTGTCTATTGCGGAGGACAAAATATACTTATATACAGCTATACAGAGTGTATAGTGGACCTGGAATTTATAATTTTTCAATAAAACTCAATGACACACTGAGTGTATGGAAGTAGATATTATACATTTCTACATCTTGACTACTAATTTCATTTTTTTTCGAATTTATACTCTGAAATCGTTCAGTTTTCAAAAATATTTTAAAATTATAAAAATATAATATAACTAGATGTTGTACTAATGTACCTTCATAGTTACATTAAAAAATATCGTTGATGACTGAAGGTCGAAGTAGGTACGTTAAAAATAAAAGAGGTATCTGACGGATCTGCAGTATAATATAACTAGGTGTAATTGTGAGAAAAAAGCCTAATGACGTAGGCGCACATAATAAGATGTTACGTTTGAGGGTGTTAATATAATTAACGTTACAAAAACATCCCTCAATATGCTACAAAAAAATGTAAATTAACAAGCTCAAATTTAAAATGAATAGTTACCTACGTATTGCAGTTTATATTAATTCATGATAAAATACTCGGGAATCCTGGGAGTGCTTATTTGAAACTTGGGGATGCTACGCAGAAAGCCCCTACCCCATACCTGCGACTATTGCACTAACTTGAAGTGTTTAATATATTTTATACCTGCATAGAAATACACTATTAATTTGAAACTTGTAAAACGTCTTAAAGACGGGCCCTGTTGCGAATAAACCGGAAATCCGTCTAAAACGGAAAACGTATTCAGTGCAGTCGTCACGAATTACACCGTAATATGGTAGTGGACGAGCTGGAAACCCGTCTAAGAGATTAAAATAGACTGTTCCTCTTCCTTTATTCTCTTAGAATTTACGCGACTCTCCGTCCTGTTTAGACGGTTTTCGGAGTACAATATATACGTTATAAGTTATTAGTTTATTACAATATCGCATAGGTATTATTATTATTAATCTTGCCTGCCGTTCATGACGGTTAATAAAAAATAGACGTTAGACCGGACCAGTCGGCGGCGCGGCGTGTGGTGATAAGGATAATTAAAAAATTCCGGGGCGCACGTTCGGAACCCCTGGCCGCCGCCGATTGATTACCAGGACCGGTGCGTAGGCGGGAGGGGTTCGGCGGATGGGTCGGCGGGCGGCTGTGAGTATAGTACTACGGTGTATACAACACGACGCGCGAACCACTCCGTATAGCACGAGTGGCATAGTAGTAGTGGCGTAGTAGTGTAAACTGTAGTAACTATAGTAGTAATAATGTCTGCGGTCATTGGCGCGTCTACGGCGGCGGCAGCGTCCCGGCACTGGCAGTTTGTTGTGTTCGTTCGCGACGGGTGAAGGGGATCAGCGTAGTCGGTGCGTTTGTTATTTATTATTTCACTTTTTCCCCAGTGTTCGACGCGATTTCCAAACGCAATGACGTTCCCGCGGTAGTGGAGTGTTTTTCCATCCGTGCCTTTTAGAAACCATTTTCGTATTTACTCCGGCCGCGAGTAACGTTGTGCGAAGCTCTGTTGTGGACAGTGTTCGCTTTCCCGTCTTTCGATCGCGTACACCGGAGTGATAGATTTAATTAAAAAAATATCGTCAATATTATTGTAGGTATAAATCATCGGTGCGGGAAAAGTATGTGAAGACGCCGAAACGTCTCGATGGAACACGGCTGAACAATATCTCCTCGGACTGTTACCATTATATTATGAGCGTCTCGCCGGAGTTAATCGCCGCGTTCGGTTGACGGCAACTGAAGGGAGTTAAGTGGGCAGGTGCCAAGTCGTCCCGGTCGCGAGGTGCTATGCTGATGCACCTTGGACACGGAACCGCGGCCCTGTTGCTGCTGGTCCGCACCGCGTTCGCGTACCTGCTGGTGGTGTCCGACACGGACTCACCGGGCTTGGTGCTTTTTGACGGTGGCACGCCGTTCTACGAACGTCCGGCCAGAAGGTACGCACTGAACCCAGAGAAGAGCGGTGACTTTGTTTCAAAACTGTTGCGCGTCGACCACTACACTGGATCGGTCATACTTGAACGGCCCTTGGAATGCGATGGGTTCAAGTATCCAGATGTATTTACATTTTATATAGATTCTACATCTAACGATACTCTTGAGTACATGTCTATACCTCTGAGAATGGTCATCAAAGGGTGTGAAAAAAACAGTGAGTTTTATTGTATATATTTTGAAACTATGAAAGATAATTGGATTCTTAACATTGATCTTTATAAGACTATAATTTACTTATTGTTGATATCAGATTTCCTTTTTAAAATGTAAGATATGTAAAAATTATAGTAGAAAAACATTATTTTTATATCTGTATAAACATTTTATTTCAATAAAAATCATTATCTACTTTTTAAAAGTACCTACTAGGTATTGTACACACTTTGTCTCACACTATTATCATCAGTGAGATGAGTAGAACTGGTAATCTTAATTTTGAATTTGCTTAAAATAATGAGTATTATTTTGCTATTAGGACTCCAACTCATTATTATTTATTAGTAATTATCAGCGTTTAAAAAAGATACCATTTGTGCTTATTTTTGGGATTGTTATGCCAGTTGTCTTAATCATAAATCCTATAATATAGTAAAAAATAAAGTAGACCAATTATTTACAACTTATTTCAAAATTATTATTAGGTACCTATTTTGTTTTACTCTTAATCCATAAAACCATAATAGTCAATAGTTTTTTTTTTTTTAGAACGTTTTTATGTAAACATAATACTGTGGCTATTGTTTTATTATTTTTAATTTATTTTATTTTACCATGTGAATTTCATTAGTATGTGAATAACTGATATGAATAGAATATATGCTACTTGAAATAGAAACTTGTAACATTTATTTTTAAATGAAATTTTCAATTTACAAGTTAGTAACAAGACAATATGTATTCATTTATCCTAAAAATATTTTGATATTACCTACTTTTTACACTATTATATTGTATACTCATATATGTATATGAGTTATATGAGTTTGTATTGTTGAGATCTTTTGAAATAATGTTTAAACAATTTATTTTTTCAGAAATTGACTCTTTATTAAACTCTCGTATTGAACTTGCTAAAAAATGGTCAAGTAAAACATTAGTTTCAGTTGTTTTATCAGAATTTAAGTAAGTATCTATACTAATATAAAAATACTAAATCAAGATGTTCAAATTATAAATTTTAATCAACAGTCTTAAATCTGGCATTGGTATTACTATGGATGAGTTAAACAAAAAATGTTGGCGACAAAGTGAATTTGTTGCACCACTTGGACCTTCTGTAATTCCCCAAAGTGTATTCAATGACTGCAAAGTACGGTATGTGGATGTCAGTGATAACAGATTTAGAGTGGAGTCAAAATCTGGCGATCTTGTAGTGGCTGAAGATTTTTGTTCAACACTTGATCCTATGTCTATCATTGTTATGATATCTTATGAATGTGATGTAAATAGTGAAATAGTTTCACCTTCAGAACATTATATTAAAGTAACTAAATTAATTGAACAATAAAAAATAATTGTTTTATTTAATAATGAATAATTCCTAGATGATTCTTTGGCATAAAAGAAGTTTGACTGAAACAGGACGTGTACGTAGAGAAGTAGAGATGGCTGATAGTGGACTTCAATTTGAAAGAAGTTTATATGTAGCTAGTGTGGCAGAAGAACTTCCATCTGGCACAATTGTTTGTAGTGTCCATGCTAGAAGTATGCCTCCCAACAACAATCCAATTGAATATCAAATGAGCCCTATCATTGATACCAGGTCACATGCGATGTTCACTATTGATTCCAATTCTGGTTTAGTCACAACTTTGGTATCATTAGATAGGTATGTAATTTTTTTTTTTATTCATATTAATAATAGTATAAAAACCAATAGGTCACAGTTTATAAACAATATTGCTCCATTATGTTATTCATACCTACTTACAATTATTTCATTTTTAGAAAAAAATCTTTTTATTTTTATTTAAACATTATATGTGCTATGTCATTTAAATTACTGGTGAACAATTCATGAATAATGCCATCAGTTTTAGAATATGTATGTATTAAATCTAAGTTATTATTTGAAAATATTTGTATTATTTCCTTGACAAAGACATATTTTAAATAATAAATATACACTTTGTTTATTGCTTTTAATAACAATATAAGTTTTCATTCAAACAAAAAACTTCTTTACAGTAAAAAACCTTTTAATTTCTTAAATTATAACTTAAATTATTTTAATAATGTACTTCTATTTTGACTTGGCAAAAAATTGCCATAATACACCTACCTATTTTATTTTATACAATTGTTTTTATCAAATCACTTTCAGAGAGTTTATGGATGTACATTATTTACGAGTCATCGCTATATATACAACCTCTCATCCATCTACAGCAACTACAACACTTCAAGTAAATGTGGTAGATGCCAATGACCACTCACCTGTATTTGAATCTGCTTCTGGAATGTATGAAGCTTCAGTAAGGGAATCTGTTTCTGTTGGAACTACAATTATTACTATACGAGCAACAGATTTAGATATCGGACTGAATTCTCAAGTATGATTTATTTATTATTTTAGCAATTTAAAAATGTATTACTTTATAAAACAATTGAGTATATATATATGTAATTTTTAGATTGAATATTCTATCGAAAGTATTTCTGGTGGTGGCTTGAATGCTAGTGCAGATGAAACTTTTGGAATAGATCTTCGTAGTGGTATGGTTAGTGTTAGACGAAATTTAGATCGTGAAGTTTGTGAAGTTTACACAGTCATGGTTAAAGCAAGTGATCAAGCAGCACCACCATCACCAAGACGTTCTGCAATTGCTTCATTAGTAGTAAAAGTATTAGACGACAATGATAACTATCCACAATTTTCTGAACGAGCATATACAGCTAATGTTGCTGAAGACTTAAATCCTAACCAAAGACCAGTTATTGCTACTATTAAGTAAGTTTCAACTGCTATAATAGATTTAATTAGAGGAATTAAATATTTTCATTTTTTGACTTTTATCATTTTTATAATAAGTATGTATTAGTAATTTTGCTTTTCTAATTTTGTATTTTTATTATAATTTTCTTTCAACTCTTGAAATTATTAAATATTTAATATAATTTTAGAGCTAATGATGCTGACCAAGGTTTAAATGCTGTTGTGAGGTATGCTATAATTGGTGGAAATACTCAAGGACAATTTTCTATTGATAGTCAAAATGGAGAAGTTTCACTAGTTAAATCGTTGGATTATGAAGCTATGCGAAGTTACCGAATTATGATCAGAGCTCAAGGTATATAATCAACATAGTTAATTAAATTAACAAATTTCTTTACAATTTGTACTCTATTACAGATGGTGGAAATCCAAGTCGGTCTAATACGACTCTATTATTAGTTAATGTAAAGGATGTCAATGATAACCCTCCTAGATTTTACACATCACTTTTTCAAGAATCTGTATTAGAAAATGTAGCTGTTGGTTATAGTATTGTTAGAGTTCAAGCTTATGATGCAGATGAAGGGGAAAATGGTGCCTTAAAGTATCGAATATTACCAAGAGACTTTGAGGGTGCTCCTACTGAGAACTTACCAATTACTATAGATGAAAAGAGTGGTTGGGTGTACACAACACACTTGCTAGACCGAGAAACTAACCCCAAATATCAATTTCAAGTTGTGGCTGAAGATGGTGGTGATCCACCTAAATCAGCTACAGCTAGTGTTGTGGTCACAATTCAAGATGTTAATGACAATGAACCAACATTTAATCCAAAAGATTATGAGGTTGTTATTAGCGAAGACTCCTCTCCAGGAACTCCACTTACGACTGTCATAGCTACTGATCCAGATGAGAACCCAAGGTATTATTGTACATTTTATTTTAATTTAATTTATCTTATTATTTATTTTTAATTTTGAAGATTACATTATGAAATAGTAAGCGGTAACTTGAGAGGAAGATTTGCTATTGCTACTCATAGTGGCAAAGGATTAGTTACTGTTGCCCAACCACTTGATTATAAACAAGAAAAGCGTTTTATTTTATCGGTGAGTATGTGATGTTATGTATTTAAAATATTTTTATATTATAATATAATGTATACAATGCTAAGTATTTTACATTTGATACATTTTACTATAATGTATTCTATTAAAATCAATATTTTGAAATCAATCAAACAATTTGTTATTAATAAATATTTTTTATTTAAAAAAAAATTAGGTATCAGCAACTGATTCAGGTGGTTTATTTGATACTGCTACAATTTATGTTAATATAACAGATGCTAATAATTTTGCTCCAATATTTGATAATGCACCATATACAGCTAGTATTTATGAAGATGCTCCAGTTGGTTCTACAGTTCTTGTTGTTTCGGCTACTGATGGCGATGTTGGTCAAAATGCTTTAGTAAGTCGTCTTGCTTAGTAATTTTTAGGTAAAATGATAAATAACTAAATTATCTATTTTATGGTTTTTAGATTACATATTCTTTAGCTAGTGGTTATGGTGATGCTTCAGAATTTTCCATAAATGCTCAAACTGGTGTCATTGTCACAACAAAAGCATTAGACCGTGAAGTTCAAAGTGGATATTTACTTACAGTTACAGCTCGAGATGGTGGTAATCCTCCACTCTCAGATACTACCGATATAGAGATTTCAGTTACTGATATTAATGACAATGCACCTCAGTTTTTTAATGCTTCGTATTATGGATCAGTTTCTGAAGATGCTCTGACTGGAACTAGTGTTCTTCAAGTACAAATAACATTAATTATTATATCCTATTATATTTTATTTGATTGTATTATTATTTAGGTAAGTGCATCAGATGCAGATTCAGGTTTGAATGGTCGCATTAAATATGCTTTAGATGATGGTGTTGAAGCTTTTGTTATTGATCCAACTTCTGGAATACTGAGAACTGCAGCTTCCTTAGACAGAGAAAGCATTCCTCAATACAACATTCATGTATTTGCAATTGACAAAGGTTCACCATCTCTATCTACAGCTGTAAGTGATAAATAATAAGGAATTAAAAATTTTGCTATAATGTAAATGTTTACAGGTGCCCGTTACTATTCGTATTGAAGATGTAAATGATTCACCACCTGTATTTGAATCTGACAAATTAGTCATGTACATTCCTGAAAATTCACCAATCGGCTCTACTGTTGGAGAACTTTATGCTAAAGATCCAGACGAAGGACCTAATGCAATCGTTCAATATTCAATAATTGGTAGTATAAATATTTGAAATTAAATTTATAATAAAATATAAATTAAAAAAGCTCATTCTTATTATGATAAAGTAAAAAGGATAAAAATTGAAAAACAACCCCTTACCATAACTACTGAAGTTTTGAATGTACAATTTGGTCAATAATTTTTTTTTTTTGTTTTTTTAAACCCTATTAAGAATATATTTTCCCAGATTTAACTCCTAAAAAGCTCAAAGAGTTAAAATAGAAAAAAATGGCCTAACCGAAAATGCTAAAGCAATATTAAATTTGGGCAGTAGTTTTGTTTTAAGATACAGAGAACCACTTCTATACTACAGTGTATATTGATTAATAATTAATATTAACTTTAAATCTGATAATATTTGTGTTCATATAATCATAACATTGGCAAATTAAATCTAGGTAATACCAGGTAATGTAAGCTTGTATATTATTTATTATTATATATATATATATATATATTTATTCATTATTATAAAATAATATAAACTAATCTCTGTCATTTAAAAATGTTTTTTTTTCCTAAATCAACAGTACATTCAAATTTAAAACCAATTTAGCAATATCACCTATCTCTGTCACTTACCTGACCTAGGAATCCATCCTCTTTCTTTTTATTAATAATTTATTAATTATCATATTAAATTATAAATATATAAAATTACAATAATTTTCATTTATTTTAAAAATTTAAAAATAAAATTTTTACTTACCTAGGTAAAACATTTATAATAATGTCCTTTACTTATTTTAGATGTAAGTTTATTCATCTTAAAGATAATTAATTTAAGCTAAGGTTATTTATTTATTTTTTTTTTTTACGCGCTACCATAAATTAATGATATAATTTAACTTTCTAGGCGGAGATGATGCTAGTAGTTTTTCTTTATTAAGAAGACCTGGAGTTGATAAAGCTGAACTATTAACTTCTGTAGAACTAGACTATGAATCAAATAAGAAAAAATTTGAGCTTGTAGTTAGAGCTTCATCGCCTCCATTACACTCTGATGCTCCGTTAACAATATATTTGACAGATGTGAATGATAATGCCCCAAGACTTTCAGATTTTCAAGTCATTTTTAATAACTTCAAAGATTATTTTCCTACTGGAGTATTTGGTCAAGTTCCTGCATTTGATGCAGATGTATCAGATAAGCTTATTTATCGAATAATATCTGGAAATAATGCTAATTTAGTTAAATTGAATGAATCAACTGGTATGCTAACCTTGTCTCCACAGCTCAATACTAATGTTCCCAAGATGGCTTCAATGGAAATATCAGTTACTGGTAAATCATTTTTATCTTTTAGGTTTTTAAATGTGGATAATATTTTATTAATTTTAGATGGAGTGAATGAAATCAAAGCTACTATGACTCTGATAGTAAGATTAGTCACTGATGAAATGCTTTTCAATTCAGTAACTGTTCGATTAGCTGATATGACAAAAGAAGCTTTTTTATCTCCACTGTTGGAATTTTTTACATCTGGTTTAGCAGCAATTATTCCATGCCCAAAAGAAAATATATATGTTTTTAGTGTACAAGATAATACAGATATTGATGGACGAGTATTAAATGTTAGTTTTTCAGCAAAACAGCCAGATGGTATATTTTACAGTCCTCAATATCTTCAAGAACGTGTTTATTTAAACCGAGGAATACTTACTCGTTTATCAACTGTCCAGGTAGTTTGTTTTTCAATTTTAATTTGATAATTTGAGAAATATGCATATTATTTATTTAAAATGTATTTATAACTAAATTATTTATTTCAATTTTAGATTTTACCATTTGAGGATAATTTGTGTGTTCGAGAACCTTGTTTGAATTTTGAACTTTGTTTAACAGTTTTGAAGTTTGGGAATGCTTCAACGTTTATTAGTAGTGACACTGTATTGTTTAGACCAATATATCCTGTAACTACATTTGCCTGCCAATGTCCTCATGGTTTTACAGGTATATTTTATTATTTAAAATTTGTTTTTATTTCTAAATTATTCTAATTGTGTATATTATATTAGGGAGTCAAAAATATTACATGTGTGATACTGTAGTAGATTTGTGCTATTCTAATCCTTGTAAAAATGGAGGTCAATGCCGAAGTAAAGAAAGCGGATATTCATGCATTTGTCCACATCGATTTACTGGCGATAACTGTGAGATTAACTTAAACCATGATGAATGCAAACCAGGAATATGTCATTCAGGGGCTACTTGTACACCTTTGAAAAGCGGTGGATTTTTGTGTGATGATTGTTCTCCAGCTGGTACTTTTGAACACTATGATGAAGTTTGTAGACTGCGTTCTCGAAGCTTTCCAAAATCTTCATTTTTGACTTTTCCATCATTGAAACAAAGATATCAGTTACATATTTCATTGAAATTTGCAACATTAGAAGAATCTGGTTTATTATTATATAATGGTCGATATAATGAGCGCCATGATTTCATTGCCTTAGAACTTATTGAAGGTGGTCGCGGGATGCAATTTTCATTTTCTTTGGGATCTGAAATTACTTATGTAATTGCATATCCATCTAATAGCGTAGTAAATGATGGGCTTTGGCATTCTGTTACAGTTTCTTATATTAATCGAGTGAGTAATATTATAATGCAATTTTCAAAATTTTAAATTTACATTAATATTTAATATTTTCTTGTTAGAGTGCAACACTTAGCTTAGATGACTGTGATGTTCCATTAACTGTAAAATATGGTACAAAACTTGGCTATTCTTGTGCTAATGTTTCCACCCAAGTTTTAGAAAAAAGGTAATAATTACTAATTAGTAATTAGTTCTAAAGTTTGAGATTGATTATATTTAACCATATATATTATTTACGTCTAGATGTGAAATATTAACTGAAAGTTGTCATCGTTTCTTGGATCTCACTGGACCACTTCAAATTGGTGGATTGCCTATGTTGCCAGATTCTACTAGTTTTCAAGTAAAAAGCAAAGACTTCATTGGATGCATTGCTGATATATATATAGACTATAAACTTCTTGATTTGAATAGGTTAGTAAATACTAAATACTAAAATTGCATGTTATTAGTAAATATTAATATTTTATATTTATTATAAATATATTTTGTTAATTGTTTTGCTTTTAGTTTTGTAGCTGATAATGGTACTATTATTGGATGTCCAGAACGCAAGTCTTTGTGTGTGGATTCACCATGTTTGAATGGTGGAAGTTGTTCTGACCACTGGGGTACATATAAATGTGATTGTCCCAAATTATGGGGAGGAAAAAATTGTAGCCATGGTAATTATATTTTAATTTTTAAAACCTAAAATATTCTCATACTAATGTATTTATAAATATGAAATGATGTTATAGCTATACAAGCACTTTGGCGTTTTTCGGGTGATGGTATTGTAGCATTTAATCCATTATTGCGTACTATTCAGTTTCCATGGTATACATCATTATCATTTAGAACTAAGAAGGCTGATTCCTCAGTTATTTCTGTGAATATAGGACAAAATACTACTGCTCGAATTTATGTGAGTAAACATTATTCCAAATAAGTATTCTTAGTTTTACTTTTTACTAATATTTTTTTTGTATTTTTAGCTGGAAAGTGGTTTCATTGTTTATATTGTTGATGGTCAAAAGGCAGTATTTAGTAATGTGCAAATTAATGATGGAAATTGGCATAATCTTGAAATTGTATGGCAGAATACTGGTGGAGTAAAATTTATATTGGATTATGGGATTCGTTCTATCATCAAAACACTCAATGCTAAACTTCAAGGTCAATTTGTTGGAAAAATTCAATTAGGAAATTTCAATGAAGATTTAACTAATGTTGATAAAAATACTGGATTTGAAGGATGCATTAAAGTAAATAAGAACATTTTTACTATCATACTATTATCATTCTCTCGTACGTAATTGATATTTATTATTAATATTATATTACAATATAATACAAGTAGTTTATATAGTATTAGCAACATAATATTTTTATGTTATATATATTAATTAAATATTCAACTGTATTCACAAATTAGGATGTTCGAATTGGTCATAGTGGAGGAACTACTGTATTAGAAATTCCTGAACTTATGATACGTGTTAGTGAACATTGTGAACAAGATAACCCATGTAGTGATAATAAATGTCCAAAACATAGTGATTGTATACCTTCGTGGCATAATTATACATGTAGATGTCACACAGGTAGTTATTTTTAAGACTGTTATTATTTTAAAATAGCTATTTATTTCTATTAATACCATACACATTTTAGGATATGTGGGAATTGCTTGTGATAGTGTATGTGATACTAATCCTTGTGAAAATAATGCTCTATGTATCGAAGATCAAAAGAGTTTACGTGGTTATCATTGTCAATGTAATTCATCTGCATATAATGGTAAGTTATATTTTTAAAATTACACTCTTTAAAAAAAAAATTGATCATGAAATATTTGTGTAGGTGATTACTGTGAAAATGAACTAAAAGAGTCATGCCCTGTAAGTTGGTGGGGACATCATCGGGGAGCTTGTGGTCCTTGTAATTGCATGGTGGACAATGGTTATAATCCTCATTGTAACAAAACTACAGGACAATGCTATTGCAAAGTAAATTTTTTTTTAATATTTTCAAGAATATTTAAATTATTTTACATTAATTGTTTAGGATAATCATTACACTCCTCATGATTCTAAAAAATGTCTTGAATGTGGCTGTTATAATGTGGGTTCTTTTGACCGATCATGTGATCAAACTACTGGTCAATGCAAGTGTCGTCCTGGTGTCATTGGTCGCAGATGTGACCAATGTCCAAATTCTTATGCTGAAGTTACATTGAATGGATGTGAAGGTGAATATAATTTTAGTGTTTAAATTTCATTCACAGGTAAACCATTATTTAAACAATTTTTTATATGTATGTATTTTAGTTATATATGATGGCTGTCCAAAAAGTATAGCTGGCAATATTTGGTGGCCTAGAGCAAAATGGGGAGAACTTTTAACTGAAAACTGTCCATCAGGTTCTCAAGGCAAAGCAACACGGTTATGTCATAATACATTGGATGGATGGCAATCTCCGGATATTTTTAATTGTACTTCAAATTCATTTATAGACCTTCAAAGACTTGTGAGTATATAAAGTTAGTTTTGAATTTTGGATTAAATATGATAATATTTACCAAATGTTAGTATCACCTCATAGGATATCTTAATAATAAAGATCTTTATTTATTTCTAGCTGAATGGGTTAGAAACAAAATCTATTAAAGTAACTACATTCGTTGCTGTAAATGGAGCTAGTAGTCTTCATAAAGCTGTCAATAGTACTGCAGTTCTCCATGGTTCTGATGTTCTTATTGGTCAACAGCTTATACAACACCTATTATCTCACGAAGGATCTTTGTCCGGTTTAAATTTAACACATAGTCAGGATAAAGACTTCATACTGGTAAGTGTTATTTCTTCCTTATTTTGTAATTTTTAACTATTTAAACCAAATTTATTTTAAACTTAAAAATATATTTTTTTTAGAATTTAATTATGGCATCAAGTCGTTTATTAGACTTAGATGAAAGTGACCACTGGAAACACATTAATAGTATAACTTCACAAGGACCATTTAATTTAATGAATACAATTAATAATTATATAGCTACTTTGTCTACTACACAACATGATACTTATACTGATCCATTTGAAGTCGTTAGTCCTAATATTGGTTGGTGTTATAATTTAGAGTTATTAAATCTTTTATAATTATCAACATTGGAAATTTTCTATTTAACATTTATAATAATTAAAATGTTTTACAGCTATTGGTTTAGATGTAGTTTCAGCTGAGAGTTTATTTGGATTTGAACCTGAACATGAACAACCAGATTTATCCACTTCTGCATTAACAGAAGAAAAAGTAATTTTACCTGACTCATCTATACTTCAACCAGCTATACAAGTATGTATTTTATTATATTTTAAATTATAATCAGTAGATATATTTTTAATTTTATTTTGATTTAGGTCTTAAGTTTAAAACCCGGTTCAGAAATATTAGGTTTGAAAAATATGGGTAGTCCTGTTGTTGTTTTGCCAAAATATAATAATTATCTTTTGGATCAGTCCAAGTTTGATAAACACACTCAAATAATGGTGCCAATTGATTTACTGGGTATTGAGCCAGTAAAACATGGGATGATCACCACTAAAGGACAACTTTCTAAAAATGAGGCAGTTGTTGGTTATGTACAGTATCGAACACTTGGTGCATTGTTACCTTTACGTTATGATGATACCGTTTTAAAAAGATATTCTGTAGATCTTCAAGTTGGATCCCCAATTATGTCATTTGTTGCAACTCTAAATCATAATAATCCAAAGAGTAAGTTTTTTTATTTTAAACATAATGTATAAAATTATAATATTAATAGAAATATTAAAATTTACTTAGGAAAACAGCGACATGTGAATGGTAAGGAACTTTCAGAATTGTCTGATATGGTACCTTTAGATTCACCAATTCGTATTAGAATTTGGATAAACAAAAACCCAGTTACACTAAGGTCTAACCCTCAATGTGTGCGGTGGTCAAATTCTAGAGTGTAAGTTCTTAAATAAAATATTCATTTATTAACTTTACTAAGCTATAAGATGGTATTATAAAAAAATATCTTAGTTTTAAATAGTATTTTTTTTTCTGTTAATATTTCTGGGGCTAATAAATATTATAAATATACACCAATAATTCCATGCAGTATATTTTATATTGGTGCTAGATAGATGATGCTTTCAAATAGAAATGTATGTATTTTCTCATAATTTTCTCCAAACATTAAGTTTTAAAAACATTTAAATAAAGTAAATAATTTTAATTTTTATTTATTAAATCAATGTTCAAATATAACAATTAATAATTTTTACTATGTCAATTTTAAAATTTTGTATTTCAGTATTTAGAACATGTATTTATTAGAAATAATTGATATCATATATTAAATTAAATTTATCCTATTTTAATAATATTCTATCTACAAATGTTTTACTTGTATACACCATACACCTATAAGTACTAATATAATTCATTCAATTTGACTCATTAAAAACAATACTTCTTTATTTAACCCTATGCTTAAGTATTCAATACAAATATTATATAATAATACAAAAACTGTTTTAGTTATACATTATTGTTTTTTAAATATAGACCGAATGGTGAATGGACTCGAGCTGGTTGTCATACAGAATTACCAGAGGATGATTGGTGGCAAAAAGATCCTATTTACATAAATTGCACATGTAATCAGTTATCGACATATGCTGTTCTTACCGATGTAGTTGATGAACATGTAATTTATTTTCCCTATCTTATCAATAATATTTAGTTGAATTTAATCTATTATTATAATTTTTTTTCATTAGTTCATAGTCGAATATTCAAATTTAGAATTATTCTTAATTCTGATATCATTTGGATTAGCAATTATTGCCCTCATTGTAACATGTGTACTATTAGTAGCAGTTCGTGCAGGAACTAATACGAGCTCCATATATTCACATTTTGCTTTATGTTTACTCCTTACACAATGTGTTTATTTGGCTGCTACTCAAACTCGAGGAACCCTTTATACTTTTGAGGTAATAACTATACCTAAATTTTTACTCTTTTATTAATTATTTTGTTTGGTTCTTAATATAATAAATTTTTTATTTTAATTTTAGATATGGTGCAAATTCTGTTCCATAACATTGCATTATTTGTGGTTAGCTACTATTGGTTGGTCTTTGGTTGCTGCACTTCATCTATACCGGATGCTTACTGAACTAAGAGATGTAAATCATGGTCAAATGGGTTTCTATCACAGTATTGGATATGTTTTACCAGCTATTATTGTCAGCTTATCAGTTGGAGTCCGAATCAACCAATATGGGAATTACTATTTTTGTTGGTTATCAGTTTATGAATCTGTCATTTGGAGTTTAATTGGTCCTACTTGTCTCGCTGTGGCTATCACCGTTATTGTGTTACTTCTTTGTATTAGAGCAGCATTTACGTTAAAAGATCATGTGCTCGGTTATGGAAATCTACGGTATAATTTAATTTACAATTATAATTTATGTAATTATTTATTACTATTAATGGTATAATTTTAGGAGTGTTTTGGTAGTACAAGTAATCTGTGTGCCTATACTAGTTGGCGTTTGGTTACTAGAAGTTGTTGTAGCATCAGAACGTGATACACGACTTACATATACATTGTGTGCTGCTGTATGTTGTCAAGGTTGGCTTGTGTTATTGGGTTTGTGTTATTCCAATGCTAAACTTCGATGTGGAGTACATCACTGTGCATTGCGACTTATTGGTAAAGAAATACCAGAAAAAAATTACCCAGATTCTGGTATTGGAGCAGTGTCACCTCCAACTATAAGATCATCATTGTCATATCGTAATACTGGAGTTACGAATACAGATGGAGTAAGAAGACCAATTGGTATATCTATGTCTAGTACTACTTCCAGGTCTACAACAAAGACGAGTAGTAGTCCTTACAGGTAATTCAAATAATTTAAATTGTATTTAATATTACTTTTGATTACCTTTAAATTAGCATCTTAATTCTTAAGATCAAATTTCCTATTTAATTAAAATCACTTATAAAAAAAATTGCCAATATTATAAAAAAAATAATTTGATTTTACTTCTATTTATTTTATTTACTATTGGAAATATGATAGTTGTTTTATAAGTATATTTTTGCGAATTATGAAAACAGTTTGAAAGAAAAACCAAATTAAGTTTCACCATTAAGAAAAATAAATATCTTGGGTTTTCTCGAATCCATAAAATATTTATAATCATTTTACTATCAGCAAATTTAAAAATAATCTTTTCTGATTTCCTTACAAATTATTGTGATTGGAATAAATATAAATTAACAGAAATAATATTATTTTTTTCAGAAGTGATACTCAATTAAGGAATACCTCAACAACTACAAGTAATTATGACCATTCAACATCTGACTTACCATCTAGTTTTCATCGAACTCAACATACGTCAGACTCAGATTCTGAAGGATCAGGAGAAGGAAGAAGCTTAGACTTGGCTTCCTCTCATAGTAGTGACGAAGATGACTCTTCTCGCCATAGAGGTCGAAGGAGTAATATTTCTTCTAACCGCCCTCCACCCTTTCTGCCAAACATAAATGAAGATCCTGGATTACCTCCATCTCTCAATGTGATTACAAATTCACAATTGTTTCCCAATTTAAAACCATTGTATGCTCCACGTTGGACTAGTCAGCCTTATCCAACAGGTAGAAATTAATAATAAACATTTTTAATTTATATAATGTTTAAGTTATTTTATATATTATCATATGATTTTAATGTAGTTTTATTATGAAAATGTAGAAATAAAATTATTTTTATTAAATATTTATTTAATGTTAAGTTCAAGAAGAAGACCATGCTGTTGGGCAACATCGTTGGACAGGATCTACTATATCTGATCAAGATAATTCAATTATAAATAATCGAATGTCTCTTGAACCACCTCTACTAAGTAGTGAACACTTTGGTTTTCACCATAAGAGTTTAACATTCAATTCATTAAATAAGACTGAATCAGAAGGTGATGTAGATGATAAAGCTAGTCTTGGAGACAAATACTTATTTCCTTATACAGGTTAATTTAATTTAATTTAATGTTAACTATTCAATAATTATGCAGTAGTTTTTAATTAAGTAATCAATTAATATTAATATTAATTATTTTATAGCTGAGGAAGATCATTGTTATTCACCATACCGAGATATATATGGTGATAATCGTAGAGGAAGCGATTTATATGGTATATCTATGCCACCTCCAATGGTTAACCGAGGAAGTGAAAATGGATCGTTACACAGTGTGGATAATAGGTTTGTAACAGCTCGAGCTTATAGCCAACCAGTATCACCATCCACTCACGCTTCCACTTCTACTCTTAACTTACAACCAAGACATGGTTATATAAATGAGTATGGTATACAGGAAATACTTGAATCTGAGTAAGTTTTTTGTTTAATCAATTTTGTCATTTATATCATTAGTGTTATGTATAACATTAATTTGGTATAATAGTGTCTTAAAAACATATCCTTCAAAATAATCAAATCCACTTCACCATATAGTATATACTTAATTATTATCACTTAATAAAATTACACTTATTTAATATAAAAATACATTTTGCTAATTTTAACAAATATGCAGCTAATACTAAACTAATTTAGGCTTGATAATATTAACATGATATATAATGGTAAATTTCTTCTTTTGCATCGCTGCTATGGTGTTTGGACTTAACAGTGAAGAAGAGGTAAGTTTTCAAATATTTTATTTAGTTATATGTATTTATATATATTGGGTTATAACATAAGTATTTAAATTTTTTTTTTCTGTATTGTTAAAAAGTATGAAAAAAACTGTTTTGTTGAAAGTAATTTTTTTTAAAAAATCTATAAATGTTATTTGCAGTTTTAAAATATATTTTGGCATATATAATATTTATCATTTAATTAATTTAACTGCTATTAAAATACAATTAATTATTTATAATCTATTATTTTGTATAATATTAAGTAACTGGTATCTGTCACACACATGGATTATAGTAAAACTCTTTGTACTTCACATCCTCACTCTTTTAATTTCAATATTAAGTTTTAGACAGGTATACCCATCAAAAATATTTTTGAGAATATCAGAAGAGTTTTATTAGAACCTTTTTTTTAAAATATGATTTTTAAGAAAATTATAAACAATTAAAAAATTTCTTGGTTTAAATACTTAGTATTGTAACAAGTATTAAAAAAAAAAAATGTTATCGAAACAGTTTTATTTTAATATATGTGAGTAAAAGTTAAAACAACTTATATCATTGTGCTCTACTGAGATTCTACAAAACTTATAAAAATTCAAAATATAGATATTTAGAATTTATCTGTTTTAAATCCTTACAAAAGTTTTGATTAGGTTTTTGGATTTGTAGCAAATGTAGAAATATGGTTACGTTTGAATAACCAATATTTATTTTTAAAAATATATGTTTTCTACTTTTTATGATTTAAAATAAAATGTGAGTCCACTCGATAAATTATCAAATTATAAAATATTATATGATTAAACAGAATTTAATAGGAACTATATCATTAAGTTATTAGCTTATAACTTAAACTTATAAGTTTAATATTAAATACAAATAATAATATACACAATATTAACAACTAGCTTATGCAATGTACAATTATGTTTCAATATATTATGTAGAGTACTAGAGTAGGGAATTTCAAGTACTTATATGCAAAATAATATTCACAACCAATTAAATATAATTCTTCTTTGTTTAAAAATATTGTATGTGAACTTTACTCAATGATAAATTACTATTTACCAACTTAATCAAATTATTTACTTTTAGCCTCAATTATTAACTCTTCAATATTATAATGTAAATATAAACAGTGACAGATTAATTAAAATACAGAACATTTTATTTTTGATTAATTACAAATTAGCATTTTTTAATTACTTTACTAATCTTACTAATTAATTTTGTTTTTTTTTAATATAGGAAGGATTCGAGTGAAACTCCAGTGTAACATTGTTTAATACAGTACAAATTCAACTATTCCTTTTTTCTCTTTCTAAATGTTATATTTAATCCTATGCAATATGCATACTTGTTGAAATCATTGCTTCCTCTAGTTTTGACTCCATAATATATAGTATTAATGTAAAATAAGTATGTATGAACATTTTTTGGTCTCAATTATTTTTATATTTTTTTGTATTTATTTTTATTTTTACTTAGTTATACATTTTTAGTTTAAGACTAGCTTGAACTAGGGTTTTTAATTGTTTTTATTCCCTAATTTTTCAGTTAAGCTGCATAACTTAATATTAAACAATATGTACTAAATGTAAATGTATCTAAATTAACACTCATATTATAACATTAAAGCAGTTGCAACTTATTTGTATGTTATTTACCAATTAGAATTGTCTATATATATATATTTTACAGATATTTAATGAATATTTTCTCTATAAGAATAAGTTAATATCAATAAGTTGTTTACATTATTTAAATTGATACTTTTACGTTGTATAAACATTTGAGAACCCTAGTCAGCCCAGGAACCAATCAGCCACGCTTCCACTGCCATGGACCTTGACATATTGTATAAACAAACTTTTAGGCAAATATCTAAATATCATCTCACATAATCACATATCTAAATTAATTTAAATTATCATAACTTATTTTTATGTTAATTTTAGTGCCATACTGTCTTGAGTTGGTCCAATAATTTGTGATATGTAGGCCTGAGTATAATCTTTTTTTTATGATACATAATTCATAAAATGCTAATTATCACATTTTTATCATAACTATTATTATATGATATCATATATATTATATATAAAATACCTTATTTTCAGATCATTGTTCTTGGAGCTATAACTATAAGGTACAAAATTTAATGTTTATGAATTTATGATTTTTATACTTGATAAAATGACTAAAACCTACAGTGTTTATCTTAAAGTTTTGATCAAAAATCGTGATTTTAGTTATTTTTTATTTAACATTCCAGAATAATTGTGATTTTTAATTTATATTTTAGATACTTATGAGTTATGACTGTGAATAAAATTTATATTTATATTTGAAAATATATATATATATATACTCGTATATACTTGTATATAGAATTTTTTATATGTGTGTACAATTTAAATTATATTTTTTTCAGAATAATTTTGTTTTTTATTTTTGTTTCCTATTGATATTCTTCATTTGTTTACCTTGGTAGTTTGTAGAGTATTAGAGTAATTCGAAACATTTTTCAGGTACTTAGGAAAAGAGCCTTACAATACAGTTAACTTAGCCAATAATTTCTATGTTATGTAGACACAAATCTGGGCCGAGAGTCTGACAAGTTGGGTGCTTGCCAACCGCTACAAAAATCAAGTGGAAATAGAGATGCTAAATTTGGTGTACCTTTTCAAAGTTTGAAAATCAAATCAAAAATATTATTTTAATATTTTAAAATCTGTTATGGGATAAAAGTTGATTATTAATATACAATAAATTTAACACCATTGGTGTATCTTTTGATTTTACTGGGACTCAATTGGTATATTTTTGTTTTTGTTCGTTGGCCATGGATCATGGGACTTTTTTCGTTTTCGGTAAAAAGTAAAATGCTTAGGTATTATTGTACTAACCACGGTTTTTGTGGCTACGTAAACAATCTGGACTCTAGTAAATACTTAAGGATTAAAACAGATTATACGATTTTCATTTTTAATTAATCAATGATTACGATTTAAATCAAAACGATTACCGCCACTCACATTCTATTTCATAAAGATTTGTTTCCAAATTAACTATTAAACTTTACTACGAAAATAATGCCGTCGCCGTCGACACCTACATGTCTTTCGACTTTCAACCATCATCATTTATAAATGAATATTAGCATCAAATGTAGAGCGTTAAGTGTTTAAATAAAATATTTAAAATTGAATTAAGTTATACCAAAATATTATTTATTTAATAGACCCAGAATAATCATTTTTAGTAAAAAATAAGTAAAATTTAATATATTCAAAAAGTCGGATGTTAAAAAAACACAAATACGATTGATTCTTATTATATTAATATATATAGGTACTCTAAATTTAGTAATTTAAAATACCTATTAGAAATAATTTGAGCAGAGGTTTTATTTTTCGAAAATAAAATCGTATAAAAAATTATTGATATAAGTAATACCTATAATAATAATTATTATAACAAGAATAATAATAATTATCCTAACATATAGGTAAGTGGACAAAAGGTAATAGCAGTTCGCTTTGCAGATAATATAGCTTTTTGCACTAAAAAAGAAGACTTACAATTATTACTTGATAAAATAGAAGATAGGTATCTTAGGAAATTACGGAATAAAAATAAACAAAAAATAGACTAAAATTATGACATGTTGCAAATTAAATAAAAAGTGGCTAAACATAAATATTAAAGATGAACTTATTGGACAAGTGCAAAGCTACTGCTATTATGACAGTAAAATAATCGACGACTGTAAAAGGAAGTTAGACATATTAAATAGGATTAAACAAAGAAAAAGGGCTTTTCAAAACAAAATCCACTTACCAACTACAGTGTGTAGCTTGACACAAGGAAAATGTTTATGAAAATATACGTTTGGAATGTAACACTATACGAATACGAGACTTAGACAGTAAGTGCAACTGAAAAAAAAAAATTAGAAGCTTTTGAAATGTGGTGTTGCCGGTAGATGGCAAGGTAATATGGAACAGCAGAGTAACAAATGAAGTGTTTTGGTAAAAATTAAAGAAAAAGAGACAGATTTGAAAAACTATGTTAATTAAAAGAAGATATAATATGATAGGCATGCATTGCACCACGATAAAGCTAAAGCTGATTATTGAAGGATATGTGGATGGTAAAACACTAAAACAGGATGACCAAGAATATAATACATTTAACAGATTATGAAAAAAATAGACATGGAAAGTTATCGAGATTTATAGGAGCTGAGTTTTAATAGAGAAGCTTGGAGAGCTGCGTTTTATTAAATTCTGAGTTTTAGAAAATATATATGCATCAATGGTTTTTTAAATGGGGACATCATTTTTTATGCTAATCATTTTTCAGTTCATTTTTTTTGAATCCAAATCGATTCCCTTGGTGGAGTGAGGGGGGGGGTCTGGAACGCAGCCCCAGTTAGACGAAGTCTAGTGGTATAATATATGCATACACAATATTAATTTAAAGCGCGTTATCTCGAAGCCGTAGGTATAATAGCGATGTATAATAGATTGCCAAATTACAACATATCAATAAATTATAAATGTTATAGGTATTAGGTATAAATTATTTTACAGTTTTTATACGCAAGTTTAAATTTGAATAATTCCGAAAGTACGGATTTAAAATTTGACTACGTTACATAAAAAACTTAAGAAAAATAAAATGAATTATTTGCTTGAATATAATGGTGTTCCCATTTGAATAAAAAAGTTGATATTACTACAAGATACTCCTTAAGTGGTAAAAAAATTAAAGTATTATTGTAAAATATGATTTATTTACTCATATATTTTCCAAAAATCAGAATTTGAAAAACCGCAAAATATAAACATAAAAATCATAAAATTAGAGATCCTTGATAGATCATCCTAAATTTTTATAATATTATACAAGTTGTAGGTTAGTTTAATATTGGTTATTATTTATATAATAACGGATGGCTGTTCGAGTAAATTTTCCAATTTAATATTAAAAGGAATATAATGTTATTTAATTCATTACTAATGATTCATTAGTAAAATATGCTTATAATTCAATTATATATGTAAGTATATATATATATATAAATATATATCCTGTATTTATAGCCTTCATTTTGGGGGCTGGCTTTAGCATTTAAGTTATCATAGATAATTAACCATTGTAGTTAGATCATAATTCTGTTTAATACTTATTTTATAATTAGTGCTCTAATTGTCTTTTTAGGTACCGATATAATTGTTGAGCTAAAATTGTTTTTACAAAAAGCTAATAATAATAAAAAAAAAAATACCTATATATATATATATATATCCTGTATTAAATTTTTTTTAACAGATCTATTTCGGTTGGAATTTAATTTTTATCGTGAATTAGATTTTTAGCATTTAAATAATAACTTAATAATAATCAGATATCTAATATTCTTATTCGTGAGGAACACCTAAAGGTTAGACGGACCTATAAATAAATATATAAAAATAAGGTTATCATTAAATAATTTGGTATCAATATCATATTTTAACGTCATAGCTTTATAGTAAAGTATATAGGTACTAGTTAATAGATTATTTTTATATCATATTAAATAGTTGTAACTATTGTTGAAATAATTATAAAATAATGGCATAATAAGTAAATCAACATGTCCTATTAGACATATTATTTACACGTTTTTAGCATGTAAGAAAAATATATACCTACTTGAATTCCTAACAGTAGGTACCATGTGGCTATGTCCTACACTGATATATTGATAGGCTACATGTATTAAAACATTTATATTATTTAAATTCAACCAATTTGCAAATGTCGCATACAAGTGTACAGCTACGAAAATATATAAAATAATTGAATTTTCCATACATAAATGGGTACCTATCTAATCAGTGGCCGGTGTATTGGAGGGTATACCGTATACGGCGTATACCCATAACGTATTTGTCAATCACAGTGTATTCCTTTTGAAAAATAGACGATACGCAGGTATACGCTCGTTTATGCTGTGGTATATGAGCGTATACTCACTAAGGACAACTTATGCAATATTGATAAATCATAATTGATAATCCATTTTTTGGTTAATGCGTATACTTGTAATATAATTTGTAATTTATCCTAAACATATAACTTAATAAATAATAATTATAATAAATCAAATTATCCACAAACTAGAATTAGCTTTTTTGTTTATTTAAAACATAGAATTTGAATAATAGTTAAAATGTTATTTACATGCAAACTCAAAGACTGTGCCTAAAAGTGAAAAAGTGAAGATTGTAATAGATTTTTTGGAATGTGTATGGTAATGTAATAGGTAGTCATTCTATATTTCGACCGTAGCAAAAAAAAAATTGTTTTGAATAAAATATAGTACAATAGTACTATAGTGCATATACCCAAAAATATATTTACCAATCCATCGTTATGCTGTAGGGAAAAATCCTTGCAGTATGGTTTACAAAAAGAGATGATGTCACTCGTAAACACGTAAAGGTGAAGAGTTAGTTTTGAGCATTTATATAATTAGGTAAATTATTAAAATGGGAAGTACCATACCTATCTACTGTTCTACTGTTGAATAATTATGTCTGGTCAGTGGAGTGTACAGCATTTTTGAACGAAGGTAGTGTCGTAACTCGTAATTGGGAGAAAACAACTAAAGGGCAGTAAATAAAGTATTATTGATCTAGATCAAATAGATATACCCCATGTCTATATTGAGGTTATATACTTCAAAAATTCAAACTCAATAAATATATTATTATTAATATTTAATTATATATTATATATACTTCTGTATATAATTACCTATATGTAATAGTAATATAGATCACATACAGTGCTGGACTTGGTAAAATTATCACATATGAAAATAACAATGTATACAAAAATACATCAAACATCTTTCGTTTTAGATTCTGAACGGAGTCATGGAATCTATTGGTTTTACAATGATGTGTGTTTATTTTTTTTTTTCTGAGGACACGATTTTTGGTAGTAAAAATGCTTCGATTTTCTTAAACAGCAACTTTTCTGAAAGGAAAGTGAATGTAGATGGTACTTGGGCAAGTCAAAAATCCAAAACAACTTGAAATTTTCACCAAATCTTTATATTGGTGTTCTCTATACATGGTTAAGTTTTCAAAGTATTTTGACTTATTTATAGACAATTTAAATTTTCGATTTTTATAAAATTTTTTTTTTTAAATATCTATAAAATTTAATTGGCTGACCGAAAACTCTTGAAAATTTAATACAAGGTTTATAATAAGTTAAAATTATCGTCACTAAAAAATGTCGGAGATGGTTTCACTAAAATTTTTTTTATAGCCCCATAAAGCTCAAATTTGTATAAAATGTGTCAAAATCACGATAATTTGCAAGTTATTTTGTAGATAAAAATTCATAAAATTTTTTCTGTTTATACTTAAGGTTCAAAATTTTAATACTAGTTTTTTCATAAGCTAATCTTCAAAAATAAATATAAAAATTTCTACTGGACCAAAAGGAAAAAATTTTATGACCGTTTGAAATTTAAATTTTTACGAAATTGCATAAAATAGCGATTTATGGTCAAACGATTTTAAATATTTGTTATAATTCAAAAAATATAAGTCGCAAAAACTTGAAATTTTCATCAGTTGTTAAGGTAGGCATTTCCTCTGTGTCATATTTTTTTTGAAACTATTATGTTGATTTTAAGCCACTTATAGGCATTTGAAATATTCGAATTATTTACATTTTTTTTTTATAATCGGCGATAAAAAAAAAATTGACTAATACAAAATATTTGAAAATTTAATAGAAGATTTCACACCCAGTAGTTTTTGTTGTCATTCAAAAATCATCAAAATCCATGGGCACAATTTTTTTTATAAGCATTTGAACAGCGAATATTGACATAAAATTACATGTAAAATATAATACAATATATAAAATTATAGACTGGCAAATCATATTGGTTTTTTAAAATGCTCTAACTCAAAAACGAAAATCCGAAACAACTTGAAATTTTCACCAAATCTTTATATTGGTGTTCTCTATACATGGTTAAGATTTTAAAGTATTTTGACATATTTTGACTTATTTCTAGACAATTTAAATTTTCTATAAAATATCTATAACATTTTTTTGGCTCTCCGAAAACTCTTGAAAATGTATTAAAGGATTAAATATAAGTTACACTTATTGTCACTAAAAAATATCGGAGATGGTTTCACTCAAATTTTTTTTATAAGCCCATAAAGTTCAAATTTGTATAAAATATGTTAAAATCGCAATAATTTGCAAGTTATTTTGTAGATAAAAATTCATAAAATTTTTTCTGTTTATACTTAAGGTTCAACATTTTGATACCAGTTTGTCCATAAGCTAATCTTCAAAAATATATAAAAAAATTTCTACCGGACCAAAAGGAAAAAATTTTATGACTGTTTTAAATTTAAATTTTTACGAAATTGCATTATAATTCAATTTAAATATAAAATACCATATTATTAAATAAACATTTTAGACAAACATATTAACTCCGATCAGAATCGTTATTCGTATACAATGATATCTATCACTGCATTCAAATTTAACAAAATAAATTTTGTTAATTAATGAGTAATGTCAGTATGTTACTCATTACTCGGCGATATCGAAAAAATTAAAAACATATTTCATTTTCCAATTTTTGTTCTCTGAAAATAAAGTTTTAAGATAAGCAATAAACCAAGCTCAATATTACAAAACATTCTTCTCATCTATAGATTTGTTTAAATTAGTAATGACTAAAAATTCAAAATTCAATTTTAATGAATTCTAACAGAGGTTCTTGGGTTAAAACTAGGTTTGATTACTATTCGGATTCCGGTTTCGGGTAAAAACCTGATTCACATTTTTTCTGGATTCAGGTACGGTTTGTACTAGGTTTCGAATTTTACCTGGGTAACCTATTACCTTTAGATACATAATATAATAACATATTGCCGAATTAACTCAATTATTAATGTTTTCAGCAGAAAAAAGTAGCCTCATTCATAAAATCGGCAGTTTTGCGAACTCTGCGATACTTATGATTTTATGAATTTGAACTTTTAGAAGATTGAAGCCATGAAGAGCCACAGATAGTGTCAGATATACTGAGATACTATTCATTTCTGAAGTATCATACTTTTATTGTATTCGGCTTTTTGATCGACGAATGATGGTAAGTGTCATTATATGTAGAGATATTTTACTATGCAAGTTTAAATAAAGTTTATTATAGCGTTCGAATGAACTAATGAACTGTTTATATTTTACATGATCATAATATATTAATAATTCAATATTTCGTATGACGTTTAAATAGGACGTACTGAATTATTGATACTTGATTAAATTGAAGGCCCAAATACTAGGTAACAAGTAACAAAACTAACTCGATACACAACATATTATCGTTTAATTTTACCCTTATTCGCCAATTACGTATACAGTAGAAACTCTATTTACCGTCACTCTCTGTTATCCTTATCGGTCATCGTCGAAAAAAAAGTTAATTAGGGGATAAGGCAATCGCGGTAAATTTGTCGCGGTGCCTAACACGGTAGCTATCTAGCCTATAAAATTAGTTTGTACATAATATATTTTAGTATAGTATATATTATATTGTATATAATATATTGTATAGTATGGTATGTATAATGTATGTAATATTTAATAAGTATGAATTTTTTTTTGAAAATACACACGTAAAATATATATATATATATATATATACTTTTTTTGCGAAATTTCTGCTAATCGTCATAGTGACATAGTCTTGGTCCCGACGGTGGCGGTTAATTGAGCTTCTACTGTACTTGGTAAATTTCGTACAAGTAATTAATATAATAATTAGGTATCCTTAAGAAAATAGTGTAGTATATCAATTCCAGCATCCCGTGGAATAGGTTGAATACGCATCATTTAATTTTTTTAATTTTTTACTTTGTTTACAATGTTTACATAAATTAGTAATGATGAATGATCTAACCTGACTTGTCTTAACCGTAAATATACTATTGCAGTATGTAAATGTAAATAACATAAAGGAACAAATTTCGAAAAATACCCGTCTGTTTCAACAAAAAGTGTCCATATTAAAGAATATCTATATACTGTTTTAAGAAAACAGAAAGGATGGTTATATTAAATATATTTTTAAACAATAATCATAATAAAAGTATTTACAAAATTTTTAATAAATCACTAATGATCAAATAATGGTATGAAACTTTGAGCATCCAACATAATATAATGAAACACATGATGTCATGATAATTGTATAACAAAATTAAAAGACATTCCAATTTCTTATTGGCTAGCACATACAACATGCCATATGAGTTTATTACCTTATCCGTTTCCACTTGAATCGAAAAAATATTGATACGAGAGCTGGACTAAAATTTGCATATCATTTTTTATTTGATATCATAATTATTATTATATAATAACTGAGTCAGTAAATAATTGGCTTCATTATAGATTTTTAAATAGTTCTTAGCTTATAACCGATTTTTATTTAAATCACAGCCTGTACGTCATAATAAAGCAGCTAAATATGAATATATTATAGGTATGATAGGACCACCGGTTTTTTTTTATCGAACATTCGAACCTGAATTATTTATCTATACATTTTATTTTATTATAATTTCTAAAATAATTTTTAAATCGTATTTTTGTATATTATATTATTGGTTGAATAGGTACATACTACATAATATGGTTTTATAATAAATTGCATAAGTATATTTTGAACTATTTAAAAACCAAAAGTATTTACACTTAAAATACTTATCGTAATACTATGACTTGAGCTTTTATGTATGATTTTAATAACGATTTATAAACAATGGCTATTGAAATATTGAGTACTGACTACATTCAACTATATAGCTTACGCAACAAATTATAGTGTTACGACTACAATAAATAATAATGATAGTATAAGTAAAACTAGTAACTAATGTACAGTATAATGCTTTATTAATACTTTATTATTATCAATTATATTAACTACCTACTTTTTAACTCAATAAGTATTTACTCATAAGAATTAAGAATATATTGCATTGTCTTCGACCTTTTTGAATTGATATTAATTAATTAAATAAATATTAATAATACAATTTAAATATTCTTATTATGTTAACATTAAAATAGTTGTAGTGAAATCTCAGTCAAGAAAAAATAGCCAGAAGAATAAAATATTAATTTTTGAACGAATCAAAAGACGTGTCTATAAATGTGTAATAAACAATATAACGTATGTTATGTATATTTTTTCAAACTATGTGATAATTGGTATATGTAATTGTAAATTGTACATTTCTACCAATATCCTGAAAAAACATTACAAATTATTCGATTGAAATACTCAAATACTTTAAAAAAATTTGAAATATCATATAGACCCATGATCTATAATATCTACAATAAATAATAATGCTTGTTATTTATGGACCACGATGATACCATTTTCCTCCACTGACCATTTTCCTTCAAATAAAGGTCCATTGTATTTTATTTAATTTACCATACATGCACATAGTGGCGTATTAAGGATTTTGTCAAGGAAAGGGATATGTATGGAAAATGGAAGGATAAAATATTTAATTGCTTATTTTTATAAAGTAAATACAATGCATTTTCAGAATAATTTGTAATATTAAATTAAACCGTAGGAAAGTAACTACTTATAGTTAAAATTTAAAAACTAAATATTTTATAAATTAATAATTATTATGAGATATGACAAAAAGTTCAATTTTTATAATACTGATACACAATTTTTTTAGCAATAAGCTGCAGTAAAAAAAATTATCATCTTTGTAATTTATTATGTAATAGGTACCAAAAATATATATTGCTATTACCTATGCAAATTATATCATTCACAGTTTTGTTTTTAAAATGTCAGTAGAGAAAAAATATTTATAGAAAAATGGATAGTAAAGGAGTACGTTATCTCATTTTTAAAGAAAAATAGTTCCACCCGAAAAAACGAAGGGTATTTTGCAAGGGAGTTTATCGATTCCGCCGAAGATTTATTTATGTATATAAGCTTATAACTTATATATTATAATATTAAAACATTTTCGGATTTTGTGAATACATAATAATATTGTTTCCAGCAGATGTCTATTTTTGGTGATCCCGACAAATTTTAGTATTAGCTCAGCTGTTTTTATTTATTATTTTAATGTAAGTAAGATTGGTATATTATCATTGGTATAAAAAATTTACTAGTTATATTACAATTTTTATGTTTTCGTTTTTCGTGTTCAATATAACATGATACCTACTTATACATAATATATGATTTTTATTAATCGTAATTATTTTTTCCCCATCACTGTGATATTGTACACAAATCACTGATTTAAGAGTTTATAAATATACTTAGGTTATACTTAAAACTTTTATTGTATGTATAATTATTATTTATTTATTCTATAAAATGTATATGTTTTTTTTCTTACTTATCTTCGTACCACTCTAGCGTCGTGCTAGATATGATATATATAGTATGTATAATGTAATGTATATATAGTGATGTTACATGTATATATATATTTTCGGTGGAATCGATATATAAAAATATTCGGCGCAATCGATACATAACGAATTTCTTACAGGTAAAAAGACCTTTTCGGCGGAGTCGATATACGCCCATTTTGCAGTAAATTGTTTTTGTTCTTATGACGACATATGGATAAATTACACATTCCTTTGTTCATAAAATGTCACTATATTCGTAAAATTACACCTTGCAGTAACTTCTGTGTTTTATGTAATATGTTACAAATTGTGATAAACTTTTACTTTTTCAAAGTGTTCACGAAATACTTAAAAAGTAAAACCAATACACTCCTTACTTTACTTAGGAACTTTAAAAATCATTATGTTTAGAATATTCTTATATTGGGCCTAAAACCTACAGGCTTTAGTTACACCTATAAATTCGAATTGAACCATACAACTAATCTTCAGCAAGTTCTCAATTGGAAAACGTGTGCTATCTTGAAATTAAAATTGTTAGTATTACACGTACAAAATGGATTGTACAACAATAAATATTGTTTGTTAGTGATCGACCTTTATTGTTTTTTTTTATTGAATTCATTAACCTTTCTAACCAATAGAATCAGAAGTCATAATAACACCAGACTTACCTTACAAAAAAGTGATGCTCAAATTGATTTGCAATTTATTCAACTACAATTACACTTATTGTAATATTGTATGTAGGTAGAAATGTAGAATCTTTAATTTAAAACAGGTACTACTGGCAATTGGCATATTATAATTTTGTACTTGGCTACTGACGTTACTGTATAAGTTGATTTTATACATAAATAATATTGAACAAAATATAATCTAAAAAAAAAAAATGATTTTATACCTATAAAAATTTAGATAATATATCAAATGTCTTCCTATAAATAATTTACAGTGGTTAAGTGCGAAAATGCACAAATACGTCAAAGTTCGAGATCTATAAAATCAAATGAGATCTAGAGGTAAATCATATATTACATAAATAATAATAAATGACTATGGTGTATATTTAAATAGATTGAGAGAAGTTCGGTGTCCAAGTATGCGACTTAGTTATAAAGCCGAGTATTTAGCTAGTTTTGATGTTTAATCTGACTTATGTAACGGCAAACGAGAACGTCTCTGGACCTTTTATATTATTTAATATTTTTCAATATTTTAACTTATACTTCAATTATGTATACAGCTGTAAAGACCTCTGCAAATAAAACCGTTTATTCATAGTCTCAACTCTCAAGTAGGTTTATTTATCTATCATTAGGTGCCCTCGGGCAGTCAAGCTCAGGGTTTAGCCTTCTTAAATATTATGTTATTATTACTTTTATTTTTGTAATCCCTATTTCCCTTGCAATATTACTAGATAGGAGTGCATTTTGCATATTAGCATTGTAATCAGTTTGTTGTACTTGATTTTCCACTCAGAAAGTACAAATCATATAAGTAGGTAATATGTAAAATAGCATTTTTTAGATTCTGAACGGAGTGATGAATGTATTGATTTTACAATAATAAATGTTTTCTTTTATTTATTTTTTGTCTGTCCTCACGGTTTGGAACAGCAAAAATGCTTCGATTACTTTATACAGCATCTGTTATAAAAGTAAGGTGAATTTAGATGGTATTTGGGCAAATCAAAAATTAAACATTTTCAATAATTTTCAAAAGTATCGGGAAAAACCATAAAACAATTACGAAAAAAAAGGAATTTTTACGCAAAATGTTGTTTTGACAAAATACATTTTTATTGTACTCATAAACGAAAAGCCGCAAAAAAGTATTTTGACATATTTTGACTTATTTATAGACAATTTAAATTTTTGATTTTTCTAAGTTTTTTTTTTTTAAATACCGATAAATAAAATTTGGTTCACTGAAAACTCTTGAAAATTTAATATAAAGTGTATTATAAGTTATAATTATTGCAACTAGAATGAATTAAAAATCGTTCTACACAAATTTTTTTTATAAGCCCATAAAGTTGAAATTTGTAAGAAATTTGTCAAAATCGCGATAATTTGCATGTTATTTTGTAGTTTAAAATTCATAAAATATTTTCTATTTACTTAAGATTCAACATTTTAACACAAGGTTATTCATAAATTTTTTTGCAAATATCTATAAAAAAATGTCTACCAGACTTTCTAAAAAAAATTATATGACTGTCTAAAGTTTAAATATTTTTGAAATTGCATATAATAATGGTTTTGAAAATTTGTTATTAGTCAAAAAGTCGTAGACTTGAAAATTTTACTGGTTGTTAAGATTGGTATTTTTCACACAATTTTCTGCTCAATATATTTTACTAATTTTCAAGCAATTTATAGGTATATGAAATATTCGATTTTTAAATTTTTTTTTTTTATACAATTATTGAAAATGCAAATATTAACATAATGTTACAATTTAAATATAACATAATATTATATATATATATATATATATATATCTATTTTAGACTAACAAATAATCTCCGTTTAGAATCGTTTTTTGCAATCAATGATACCTATCATTGCATTCAAATTTAACAAATCCATTATAATGAGTAATGTAATGAGTAATGAACGAGGTGCATTCCACCCTGTACTGTACAACAAAGTGAGTCCTTGTCCTGTTTTATTTAATAACAATATTTTGAAATTATTTTAAGGAATAATAAATTGTTCAATAAGTATATTGTGAGTTGTGACCTCCCCCCCATTCCCATGTATCACGCGTGGCGATGCAAAATACACAACGGCTCCCACGTGGTCAACCTGCGCAGGCGCGTCTCAGCAGATACTGTAGCCGACGTGATAGTGAAGTTATAATATCATGCGGGGATATCGTTTGCACTGGCAGTGGCAGTCATTCAGTCGAACGAGTTGAAAACGTACTTCGTAGTAACTCCGTAGGTTGCTACCAGACCACGTGGTCGTCGTTTCACGTATTAGTGATACTGAATCGTAGTAAACGGTTACCTACGTATTTCCTAAATCCGTCCAATTCCGTTTTGCATTCACCTGTTTTATCTGTGTAAGTAAGTAGTGAACTTGTTAAGTTTTTGAGATGATTATTTGAAAAAAAGGTATTGTTGTTGTTAGTTTTGTTAGTAATTACGTAATATTACCATTATATTGTGGTTTATGAATAATATTTTTTGAAAAAAAATTTGCATGGCTATTTATGTAAACTTAGATGTAATATTACACGTTATATACTTCCATGTTACATATGTACTTTTGTATGTAATGTATTCCTATGGACTAAATCATTACCTAGTTTTTTACGCTACCATATCAGTGTACAAATGATTATATTTATGTTATCAAATAAATAATTAAATGTTTAATAATTCTTTGGTTCAGCATTGTATTTTAATATTTGTTTAGCATGTTTAGTTGTACTTTTTAATTAATTCCAAGACAATTTAAGATTATTGTTAGGAAAGTTGTATTAATAATGTAAATTACACAAATTCAAAGATGAACCAAAAAATATATTTTTAGATTCTTAACGGAGTGATGAAATCTATTGATTTTACAATGTGTTTTTTTTTTATTTTTTTTTTGTGTCTGTCATCACGTTTTGGGGCAGTAAAAATGCTTTGAATTTTCTTAAACAGCAACTTTTCTGAAAGGAAACTGAATGTAGATGGTACTTGGGCAAGTCAAAAAACCAACTTATTCAGAACTTTTTAAAA